>JAMXDD010000005.1:38496180-38654115 GCA_024733475.1 Syzygium grande | reverse complement strand
ATTTATTACATTGCATATAGACATTAGGTAATTTAGTATTAGTTACACTAATTAAAGTTTTTATTTTTTAAAAAAATTCGGAATGGGCCGAGGTGACCCGGCCCTCTCTTTTTTTTTCCCCTCACGCTGGCCCAACCTGCCTTTTTTTTTTTTTTTTTTTTCCCTTTCGCTTGAGCCGGGCTGGCTTCTTGTCTTCTTCCTCCTCCCATCGGCCCCTCTCTCTCCCCTATTTTCCCTCGCCTCCACCGCCCAACTAGCGGACAATGGAGCTGCCATCCCTGTCCCCCAAGCGGAGGATGGATAGGGGAAACATGGGCAAGGGACCGGCATTGATAGCTGGCCCCTCCTTCCCATTTCTCGGCCATCTCTCTCCTACTTTCCCTTCTTCGCGGATGCGAGCAGCCCACCACGGCCTAAACGGCCACAAAAGTCCCGAGTAGGCATAGGTCGATGGGGCCAAGAATGGAGGAGATGAGATCGGGGAGAAAGTGAGTTGGTCATTGCCTATAAAAAAATGGCGAGAGAGATCCAGAGAGAGTCGGGATTTTTGAATGAAAAATATAGAAAAGAGGAAGAGAAAAGAGAGAGAATCGGAGAAGAAATAGAGAGAGTGAGAGTGTATCAAAGCTTATGTGTCGTGGAGATAGAAGCTCAAGCCTCATTGTCATCCCTAGACCAGCCAAGACCCCCAGACGTTATTCGGCCCGGTGAGCCCTCGGTCCCCGAGCACCCCTATTCTCGCTTTGTTTTTTGCGTGCGGTATGGCGTAGGATTCACTTTGGTCATTTGCGCGAATCCCGCCCATACTATTCTATCCCTAAGTCCAGCTTGTCATCGTCAAAGGTAAGTCGTGACCATCGAAGCTAGTCCGAGCCCCAAATAGCTTCAAGTTCCCTTTTTTTTGTGCACACCAATTATTCGTTAAAATGTCTCAATGAGACCAGTTTATGTTTGAGCTTCTTTGAAGACCAAGGGGTTGAATTGTTACTGAGCCGACTCGGATTCATGTTGAAGAAATCATTAGGGATAAAAAAAAATGGCCAAACCGTGGCTTGGGTCCCCGACCAAGCTCCGATCGGCGCTCGAGTTGATGAATTCCAATCGGAGCCTAGCTAGCGACCATTTCGATCGCCCCACCGGCGACCAAACATCGAATCTCTTCACTTATCAAGTGAAGAGAGCGATGCCACTAGCTAGACGAAATACCGGTGAATCGACGGAGTTTCGTCCGATTGGTGGCCTCCCGCTGCGTCTAGGGAAGTGAGGGCCGGCTGAACTGGCTCGATCCTATTCAAAAACTGGTTCGATGGTTTGGGTAAGTCGACCCAAATCGGATTCAAATGCTCGGCTCGAATCATCGATTCGGGTTGGTTTCATGGATCCAGGCGATCTCACTAAACCCGAATCCAAGACTCAATCTGGATTCCGGGACTGACCCAACCGAATATTATTTAATATTTTTTTTTTATTTTTTAAAATTAATTAAAAATTATTATATTTTTTTTTGCCAGATCTATTAATATTATTTATCATTTTTATTATTTAAAAAATCATTTTTGTTCGGAAATAATTTATAAATTAGTATTTATGAATGTTTCTCTAATTTATGTGAATTATTTGACTAATAATCGATAGGGATGTCAAAAAGCCGGGTCGACCCTCAACCAAATTTCGGCTCAACCCGAGATTTTGGGGTATTTTGAGTCAAGTCTTGGTCTTCTATGGGTAAGGGTTTTAGGTGTGGGTATTTGTTAGGGTTCGTGGGACAGACGGGCCGGGCATTTTTACCGCACCAAATATAACCTGAACAGCCCTTCCTCCTCTCTATCTCCCTTCGCTCTCTCTCTCTCTGTGTGAGAGCTCAAATTCAAGTTCATGGCAATGGCGGCCGTGAATTTCGCGAACATTGCCGTGGTGGCATTCGTCCCCGCCCTCATGGTGCTCAAAGATGACTGCCCAAGTCGAGGCCCCCGCCACCGAGCCCCACCTCTCTAGCGAGCTTCCCTCCCCGTCAATCCTCTCCACCCGTAGGCCGAACCACCGGACAATCCTCTCCATCGTGAGACCAATGGGTGGCGACCTTTGCCAACGAGTCCAATGACAATGACCTAGTACATCGTGCTCTCCATCAACCCTCCTCACTTACCTCTCCTCTCCGTTGTCATCCCAAGCCCAACGGCTCCTTGATGAGTTCCTCAACTCCTCCCTCAGAAGTGGTAGGGGCTGCACCAACCTCGACCCCAACCTCATCCAGGCCTTCAAGTCCATTACCATCATGTTCAGATAGGTAAACGCCCCCGCCTTTCTCGTACGGCCAAATTCTTGGTGTTGCGTTGGTGGTTTTGTCGTCGTGGGTATCTGCGGACGGTGGCTCTTGTTGCTGTATCTTCCAATTGGTCGTGTGAATTGTGAGAAATTTTAGGAAGAGTGATGGCTATGGGTAATGATGATGTTGATTCTTTAAGCTTGTATGAGCTTGAGCTTCTATTGATAAGGGCAAGGCGGAACTCGAAAATGGAAAAGATTGGTCCCTGTTTAGAAAAAAAAACCTAAACCCGACCGGATCGGCCGACCCGACCCTATTTTTGGAGTATATGCTAAATAGGGTCTTGGGTGGGCGTGGTCTGGTCAAGCGTGACCATGTATATTTTGGGTTGGTTGGGTATAATGATAGCCCGACCCAACCCGACCGATCCATTGACACCCTTGAAGATCGGGGCTTAAATCGGATAATCTTATAGAATTATATGGTAGTATTTTGTATGTTATTTTTTACTACTATTGTGTTATTATGATACATATTTTTAATTAGAATATAATTGCATCAACTGTTCATGTTTTGAATGTTGTCACCTTAGTTAGGGTTAGAATCCTAGACTACATGTCTATCTTGATTGCTAATTGTTAATGATTGTGCACTCGCTCGATCACCTCACATGTTAGGAGAAAGGTGCTAAAATCAATCCAAAATTGGCTGACAAATATTTTCTAAAATAAACAGGATAAAATTGTATCAAAAGGGAATTAGTTATTTAACTAGTGTAACCAAGTCCCTAAACTCACTTTAATCTTTGGTTCAGTGGGAGGAAGGTGATTCTCCCGTCACCTTATTTGGGTTTCTAATCAACTCACCTCAAAACCGATTAGTAGCGACTCCTAGATAAAAAAAATCATTTGCAGATTAAAAATTTAAACCCAAGTCGTAATATGGTATGGGCTTGGGAGAGCTCGAGTTAAGTCCCGAACTTAGACATAATGCGCATTAGGCGAGACTCTCATTTAAAAAAAAAAAATAAAAATAAGAGATCGGTCGTGAGATGTACTTATCCAAACCAAATTATTTAACATTGTTTCTTCCTAGATTTCTTGGAGTAAAACATTCACTTCTTGTTCAACTCGACTCTTGGCGTTGTAAAGGTAAGATGGAAAATTTTTAGTCAATGCTCGACATTTGGGGCTTATAAACAAATGGTGAGGTATTTGGCTCGACAACCTTCAAGTCGAATCATCAGTTGAATGGACAAATTTAGAATACCACTGCATGATGAAGACATAAGGAGTCTTTCTTTTAGTAAGTTCTAGACGTCGTGTACAAACGAAGAGGTCTGGCCTCCCCAAAAAAACGCAACAATAGTCGATCATAAGACTTTGAGATGGATTCTTTTCCATCTACGAGATGTTTCATAGGAGCTTAGAAGTGTGAGGAAAGAGAACTTTTCTTTTAGAGCTGCCATATAAGCAACTTGACCACATGAGTCATAAATGAGGGTTCTGTTACCCTCTTGGGACTCGTATCTCGAAATATTAGCAGCATTAAATCAAATTAAAGTAAATTATATCTATTGAATGTAAATTCTTAAATAAGTTTTTGTGAGTATTGCGACATTACATCGGAGTAACAATAAAACATATGCGGTGGCGAGAACGGGTTATAACCAGAGAACCATGGAAGCTCCTTAAAATTAATAATTGATCGATCGAAGGGCTTGATTGCAAAAAGTGTGAGAGTTATAGAGTACTCCAACGAAAGAAACAAGTGGGGTAATTGTTTTGGGTTTTTTTTTTTTTTTTTGCTGTGTCTCCGCCCTCGCCTGGCCTTACACGTGGCAGCTCCCCAGTCAATTCAAAGAACCCTCCTCCCCTTCGCTTTTTACCTAGGGTTTCTCGTTGGTTGTCGGAATCAGTTTCATTTACTCCATCAACTGCTATTTTACCTCTGAAAGTGCTGGCAGTGCCAATGCGGTTCCTTTTGCTTCGTTGTCCCGCTCTTCTTCTTTGAATTGAGTCCCCTATAAGTTGGACCTGAACCACTCTAGCTTAGCAGCAATTCCATTGTGGAGTGGGGCGCTTTGGGTGTGTGGTGTTTTCGCCGTGAGGGACTCCAGAAATGACCGCGTCTCCTAGTTACCCTGCCATGAAGGTCGCGCGCGTATCGGAATTCAGCCCCGGGTATGAAGATTTTTGGTTTAAAGACAAGTGGGCTTGTGTGGAATTGTCGAGATAGCGTCGGCAATTTGTATGTTGGTCTGCATTTTGAGCCGTTCCTTAACTGCATGAATACTGGGCTTATACTATATATCTGCGGCCAAAGTTTTTGGAATTGGACAGAGAGAATAGTTACCTGGATGGGTTTCTCAACGATAAAGAAATACTTGGGAATGAGCGTCAAAATTGGAAACTTCATGTGCGTGTTTCACAGCGAAGCAATGTAGGTGGTTTGTGTCGGTGTCGGTGTTAAGTATCTCCGTTTGAATTTGTCATCCGGGGTGAAGATTGTGGTGAAGAGAGAGCAGGCTTGTTGAAATTGATGAGATGACTAAATTGTTCGTTTGATATTCTTTCCGTTTGCAGCATTAGCACTGGACTGGCAGAGCCGAATTCAGAATTGCATCAAACTAGTAGTTGCCGTCATCTTTGACGCCTCTTTCAATGCTAGTACTTCCCTAGTTTGCTTCCTTTGATGCTTGTATGTTTGGATCAAATTACAGTTGAAGGCAATGTGCATTTGTGTAGGAAAGAACCTATTTGCTCGACATGTTGGAGATCATAGTTTCAGCATTTGTTAGATGTTGATGCTGGTGGGTCATGGGTCATGACTCATGACATCTACCCACTTCTAATCTTTGTTCGCCACATTCTCATTTTAGTTATCTTTCCTCCGCACTCCAATGACGGTGGTTTTTTTTCTTCAGGTGCCATTGCTGCTTGAGGAATTTGAGCTTCTACGTTCTGATAGTGAACATGATTAATAGCAAGATTTTATATATTTGACCATCATAGATGGTGCATTGTTGCAGCTTCACTTGATTGGATGTACATTTTAACTACTGATCATGCAGCGTAAGGTTCCTGAAGCAGTGTGCGTTGAAAAATCCAATGGACATTAGCTGCCATCTATAGTTTCGTAGGCTATCTAAAATACTTATGTACTTTAGCAAACCTTTACAATGAGTCACAAGTATATTAAGTTAATTGAACACCATCAAGCATTCTAAACAGATGTTGAGGTCTGCATCCTAGTTCGGTGTGCTGGAGTTGAACCCCAGCAATGAGCCAAAATGGGGGATAAAATTAAACAGCCGTTAAGGTCGCCCTAGCTTGATATGCAGACTTCTGTTTGACCCTTCCCAAGTCACTTGTCTGCTTTTAAAGCACCTCATAGGCTCATAGCATTTTCGATTATTCATATGGCTGAGTCGTACACTATTTCATAGTACTATTAAGCTATGATAGCTAGTTGTTGATTTTCTGTATACATCATGTATCATGGTGGAGAGCATCCAAAATTAACCTTTTAACACCTTCTTTGTACACAATAAGTTCTGTTTGGCACAGCCAAGTGTTAAGCCTGCTTATTTGAAGCCAATCCCAATTTGGTGCTGAGATATGTTTGCTGGCTGATTTATGTCATATTTAATCCTGAAACGACTGAGCATGATTTATCTTTTAGTCTAACTGCACTGCAGAAGACCATGGTGTACGAGTTTGTGCATTTTAGTGCCTTTTTGTAGCGCGCAAAGTTATTGCGGATTATTAGGTCATTGAAAGTCAACTTTGAGAAATGCTTGTCTCTCCTCAGTGGATATCTCTTTTAATCTTCATTACTGTGTTGTAACTGGTACTTCACACCACACGTTTTCCGGATTCTATTGTGCAGTTGGCATGACAGAGCCGCGGCATTGGAGCACCATCACTAGAAGAAAGCCAAGCCTAAGAATCAGCCACATAAACACAAATGTCGGATTCTCTGCGCAGTCAAACCGCCGGGAGCGGTGGTTCTTCCAATCATGTGATCAACGCCGGAACGACGGAGGGTAGTATTGGGGCTGGGATAGGTTTTTGCATCTTTAGAGTGCCCCAAAGCCTGTCAGAGAGCAATCAGAGGGCGTACCAGCCTAACACAGTCCCCATCGGCCCCTACCACCATGGAAAGCCGCAGTTTCAAAAGATGCAAGAGCACAAGTGGCGATTCTCCATCGATCTGCTCAATCGAGCAAACCAAGGAAGGGACATGCTAAGGCACTTCGCCGAGGCTTTAAAACCAAGGGAAGAGAAGATAAGAAACTATTATTCCGAGGCCTTAGCTTTCGACAGCGATGAGCTCACTGAGATGATGGTACTGGATGGTTGCTTTATCATTGAACTGTTCTGCAAGTACTGCGGCAAATTGGCAGGCCACACCGATCCAAGGCATGATCCCTTACTGACCGAGCCCTGGGTGTTGCCTTTCCTCATGCGGGATCTCGCCAAACTCGAGAACCAGATTCCTTGGTTCGTTCTTAAAGCTCTGTTCAATCTGACGGTCGGTTCCTGGAATGAGAGCCATCCTTCTCTATCCAATCTCGCCTTGAGTTTCTTCAACGCGCATTTCAAAGACCAGATGCAGACGCAGAGGCTGTCTCGATGAAGTTCTCCGATTGGGAAGGAGAACATCTGCTTAATTTCCTCCGTTTGACTATCAACCCGGATTCTCCAGAAACAAAACAAAGACCAAACGAACACCTTGACCTGATCCAGCCCGTGACTAAGCTCCACCGGGCAGGAATTAAGTTCAAGCCAACCCACTGTGAAAGCTTCATGGACATCAAATTCAGCAATGGTGCTCTG
This sequence comes from Syzygium grande, assembly GCA_024733475.1. NCBI lineage: Eukaryota > Viridiplantae > Streptophyta > Magnoliopsida > Myrtales > Myrtaceae > Syzygium > Syzygium grande. Next base: position 38,647,008 of record JAMXDD010000005.1, on the reverse strand, counting down.
GAAATTCCGGTACTTGATTCGATGACTTCCTGAGTTCTCTCTTGCTCAACTTCGTTGCGTTCGAGCAGTGCCACAGGGCCTCCTCCAAGCATGTCACAGCTTATGCCACTTTCATGGCTAGCCTCCTTAACACACGGAAGATGCCAGGTTCCTGTGCGATTGCAAGATCATCGGGAGACATTATGGCACAGATGGGCAAATTGCCCATTTCTTCAGCAACATCGGGAAAGATGTTGTGTTCGACTTCCGCAGGAACTATTTATCCCAGGTGTTGCAGGATGTGAACACTTACAGCGAGAAGGACTGGCGAGTGCGTTGGGCGGCTTCAAGAACACCTACTTCAGCACACGATGGTCTCTCATATCAGCTGTAGCAGCATTTGTACTTCTTGTTCTCGCGACAGTTCAGTCTTTCTTTGCTGTGTATGCTTATTATCGACCTCCTTCATGATTTCCATCATTAGTGATGTTAACCCTGTATATTCATTTTGAACAAGATGTTTAACGGGGAAACTCTTACTGCATATAATTTTTAGAGTTTATGAGACTAGAATGAATTGCAGCTCAATGAATGACTCACTACTTTATATTGTCAATCTTACCTTTACACTTTGAAATGCAATTCTGTATTTTCCAGATGCAATCATCACAATGCAGTCTGGTCCTGAGAACCAGGGTGCTCGATCTCTAGAGCCCCCACTTAAACTATTCTCGATCACCAAATAGTAACAATATAATAGCAGTACTTCTTTCATGAGAAAATTGATAGAATCTTTTAAAATAAGTAGGAGAGTAACAATGATTAAACCAGTCCTTCTAAGGCTATGCTTGATGTCATTTGGTCGTAAGAATATTACCTCTTTCTCATTCTTCTTCTGGTTGTATGGGCTCTCTTTTGCATACTGTATCTCATTGCTGCCACCCTGGGGAGAGGATACCACCAACGTGTCCGTCTTTCCTCCCTTTTTTTTTTTTTTAAGTTCCCTTTGTCTCCTGCGATGACTGTGATTTCGTTGAAATACTGCCGATGTAGATGTTCCTCGTGCTTGGTGGAAGCTCAAAGAGTTTTGGTCGGTTTTGGTTTTACATTGGAAGATCTAGGCTTCTTAACGAATGTTCACTATACATTTGAGAAGCTTTTGGTAATTCCTTTCCTGTTAAATGGTTGCTGGTTAGCCGGGCAAGAGAGACCAGCTGGTCATATTTCTCGATCTCGTGCTCTTGCTGCTCCTGGAACCTCTCTTGCAACTTTACTGGGTCCCATTTGAAAGCCTGAACTCCTGCTGATTTCTCTGGAAAATTTTCAACCTCAACGTCTTCAGTACAGATGAGCAGAGCCATTTAATAGGAGGAAAGCAGGTGCAAGATTTTGAGCGTCCACGTTTTCATGTGAATTGCAAAATGGGTCATGCCATGATAAGATGGGTATTGTTTGTTGGGCGTTATACTCTTTACTTAGCTTAAACAAACAGCTTTTTTTAAGAGCTTCAGCCAAAGCCTTTTCGTAGTAGCCTCAACTTAGTGGTAATATGGATTCTTGCAATTGTTATTATTGACTTTTTCGTGAAAACATGAAGATATGCACACATATATGTCATACTTCATAATATAATTTTGGCTTATTATTTGTGTTTTCACTTAATTCCAAGAACAGCTCAGGTCAAAGCTTTTCCGAGGGACAGTTTGGAGAAGCAACTTCTCTGCTTTGGCCTTTATAGGTTGAGGACTCAAGTTTTATATAATATTAACTAGGAGCTCCTACCTGTAACAACCCGAATTTTGATGTAATTCTGGGATCAATAAAATTGACATTATCTCGCATTTCATTTTAGTAAGTCTCGCCAGAGCTGATTACTCTCGGGATACTAACCCATAGGATATGGCTAATTAAGAAATGGTATGTGGACCGGGGATTTGATCACAAAGCGGACACCGATCACGAGAAATGATGAGAAAATATTTTGAACCAATGTGGGCGGATCTTTGAAAAAGCGATGGATTGGGTTTGGCCAAGGCCAACGATGTACAATCGGTTTTCTTGATGATTCGCATGATCGAAAAGTCTGGCGTGGCCAATGGGTCCACGAAACTTAAACCAAACGATCGTAGCCTGCGGGACTAATGATAATTTCTCATTCTTTCAATGATCGAGACCATCATGACTTGGATAACCCTAGGTCAATATCGTATGTCCTAAACAGCCCGCCCGTTAGTGAGAGACCACGAAATTTGAAAAACTAGCGAGTTTTGGTCACGAAATTGGATTCGGACTTTGATACCGATTTTCGGAGGCTTGCATGACTATTTTCACGATTTCGGCGTCATATTATACTAGCCACATACGTTTGGAGTTAGTTGGTTGAAAAATGGAATTTCGACCCGTAAGTCAAAAATTACGATTTTGCCCCTCTAGGTGCCAATGTTGATTTTTGTGCCCGTATGAGGTTATTTTTCGAGGCCGATGTCATTTTAGGGTGGCCACACACATTTGAAAGTGTTACGGTCAAAAATTGAAATTTTGGCTCGAAAGTGAAAAATAATATTATTTTATTCTCGGGACTTGCGATCGATTTTCAAGGGCTTAAATATTTGTTTTCACGATTTTGATGCCATATTATGTTGGCCACACACATCTGGGGTTGATACGTGCGAAAATTGAAATTTCGCCTCGGGACCGGAAAAATGACCATTTTGCCCCTGGGCTATTTTCGGGTCCGAATTTTTGGAAAATTATTTGGGATATTTAAGAGTGCTTATCAGCTGAATTATTGGGGCTATTGACCTTTTTGCCCATCCATTATTAGATTAGGATGAATTAGGGCTGTAGGATTAGGGGTATTTTGGTCAAAACTCCCGGATCGGCGACACGTGGCACAATTGAGCTGCTATATTTGATCAGATCTAACCAGCCTCTCTCTCTCCTCCCTCATTTTCGGCCAGAACACCCCAGAATAGCCCCTCCTCCTCCGTTTTCCTCCTCCGCCGGTTTTCCTAGCTGACCGCGAGCCGCTTCATCGCCCGCCACCGTCCGCCGCCCCGCATCGTGAGCCTCATTTCACCCCTCATCCCCCCACCTCTCTCTCTCCCCCCTCCGGTCTATGACCAGACGGTGTCCGTCACCCTCGTCCCGGGCCACCCTCCAACTAACCTCTGACCACCGTCCCCCCCGCCTGTCTAGATGGTCGTCCAGACGACGCCCATAATGACGTAACAGGACATATGCCGTCACGGAATGCCACCGCCCGGTTTCACGTTCATTGGTGATCGCCACCATTCCCGTCCTGGTCCAAAACTAAGTGAGTATACCTCCTAAATCCGGATTAGGATTGATAGCGAATTTTCTTGACTAGCTTAGGTATTATCGATGTATTTAGAATGGCTTGTGCAAGATCAAGATATATTTCGGACTGGATTAAGGATGGTTTAGTCGAACATTTGAGGAAATTAGTGGAATTATTATGAATAATTATTGACCCGAATGGGGAAATAGTTGTTCGTATTTTTTGAGGAATATACCGATTATGGCGGGAATTGTTAGCTGAATGACCGGGATTACCCGAGGTGATTGGTTGTTGCTATTCATTGGTGCTTAATTGTGAAATGATATGTTGTGTGCTTGTGTGACTGAATCGTATGGAGTGTGATTAGCCAATTGAACTCGAATGATGTATTTGAAATTACCTCCTAAATCCGAGTACGCTTATTTGTGATTGGCCTTTGTTGATAGCGCGATTTTCTGGACTAGCTTAGGTATTATCGATGTATTTTAGACCTGGCTTTGCAAGATCGATGATATATTTCGGACTGGATTAAGGATGGTTTAGTGGCAGTAACATTTGAGGAAATTAGTGGAATTATTATGAATAATTATTGGACCCGGACTGGGGAAATAGTGACTGTTCGTATTTTTGAGGAATATACCGGATTATGGCGGGCAACGAGAATTGTTAGCTGAATGACCGGGATTACCCGAGGTGATTGGTTGTTGACCGATTGGTGCTTAATTGTGAAATGATATGTTGTGTGCTTGTGTGACTGAATCGCAATGGAGTGTGATTAGCCAATTGATGGCTCGAATGATGTATTTGAAATTGGGTCGCCTCGTATTAATCGCCAAGTAAGTACGCTTATTTGTGAATTGGCAATCGGTGGTGATTTCGATTTGATTGAGTGCCTGTGGTTTATTGATGCTCATGTTGCATTATATTGCATTTCGATGGATGAAGGATGAGCCCACATTGGGTGAAGATGAAGAAATTGAGAATGAGGGGTGGAGATAAGCTGAGGAAGATGGCGAAATTAGACCCGAGAGCTAGAGCTAGAAGGGCGAGAGGCGTGAATTCGAGGTGGAGTCGACGGAGGATGAGCATGTGATCACCTAATTATCCCCTTTTGAATGGCGTTCCTACCTAGTTAGACCTCTTGGTGCCACTTCCCTTTTTGATATAGTGGCAGTTGGGATGTTGAGATTTTTGGAGTTATATAAAAATGGGTAAAAGGTTTTTGCTAAATTATCAGTGTATATTCTTATTTGATGGGTGCCGATACCTTGGTCCCCATGCATTTTGTTGTATATATAGTAGAACAATGTCCGGTATGTCTTATCTCTGAAGACGACACATCCTAGGAGGCGTTGCATCACAAACAACCCGGAGGTGGGAACCTTCGTGAGAGCAAAATACGATGATGCATGTTCTTGAATCGATAGTGCTACAAACCACTAAATATAAGTTGTTAAATCAAATATTTAAGCATCTTACCAATCTAAGATTACGAATTTTGCTTATTCCTAGTTAGGGAGTTACTTTGTCTGTCTCCTTTTTATGCACTTTGTCCACAATCGACATTCCTCCAAATATGTACGGACGAAATCGTGGCTCAGAGACATTATCCTCGTAAAATGAAGCCAAAGAAATTTGAAATGTCTTATAACATATTTCCTTTGTTGCAATAACAACAACTAGACAACTTTGTAGCGAAGCTGAGAAATCTTTACTCTGTCACTGGCTGTGGTGAAGGTGGGAATTGTGTGGACGAGGAAAGGCTATCAGGCATAGCTTATCCATCTCGAGTCATAATTAATAATTGAGATAGTGTGCTGGGTGAACTGAAATGGGAACATCGCATGACATTGACATTGCATACATAAAGTGCATGACCTAGCATGCGAGATGAACATTGTGAATATGAGCATGCACTCTACTTGGGCGTACGACGTGGTGATCAGCTGGACGTTCTCCGTACCATGAGAATTGGGGGCAAGGGCAGCTTGAAGATTGTAGGGTTAGGTACAAGAATTATGATTTCACCGAATAGCCGGTTTTTCAACCACTGTTGAGAAATCGAAGCAATCTTTAGGAGCTGCAAATTTGTTTTATTATGTGGTTCTATGTTTGGTTGGGTTGTTTGCATGGATAGTGGAGCGATGTAACTATTTTGATGTAATGAAAGCTCTTGTACGTTGATGTTTATGGTGATTTCTATCTGAGAGATATCCTTTTTAGAGGTCCGATCGCAGGAGGCAGAAAGATACGACCGGGAATGATGTCAATTATTTAGAGCTTATGGAGGATCTGATGAAGTATCAAGTGCAATGGTGATGTTTGAGACAATACTTTTTAAAATTTTAAGTTGATCGGAAAAGGGTCTGCAGTTTATGCATTGTATTTGTATCTTAAGTAATACTCTCCCTCCCATGTAGGCCGATCTCCTAAATGCGCAAGGCTCGACTAAATAGGATAATTGGCACTGAGTTTTTTTTTTTTTGTAAGCAAGTTGTGAACTCACCACAAGCAATGAATTTGAGAATGAGTGTCGGAATTTGAACCTTTGACCCATTCGCTAATACCCTCGACCTATCCTGATAAAATTATAGTGAAACCTTCTATAGTCAAATTGATCATTAAGCTACCAATTTCTTTGTAGTTTTACGGGTTGGCCCAGGTAGTGGGAGGAAGCCACTTGACGTTGAGTGGGGTCAATTGACCCCATTCAATTTTTTGATTTTAAGAATTAATTACCTAAAATTTTTGGGGACGATGCATAGACCCCATTATTTTTTTTTTTTTTTTTTGGGTAACCATAGACCCCATTATTTTGTCCACTTGACCCCACTAAAAAATTAAAATTACAAACTTGATCTCATCAAAATTTGGGAAAGCCATACTACAACAAAGAAGGCCCAAAATTTAAATTTATGTGCAAATTTTAGGGGTTAGCAAAACAAATCATGTTGAAAAAGAACTTAGGATAACTTGAAAAGGTAATTTTCTCCTCACTCCACAAGAGTTTTCTAATGTAAAGCTTAAGATACTTGAGAGCTAACTTTAAATTTAGATCCTCGACCCCATGCTCTAATTTTGACTTTTTCCAACCCGAAGGGTTGGTCGAGTAATCGGTGCATTTGTGTTCATCGCTTGAGGCCTATACCCAAACAATCATGTTTGCACATTCATTAAAGGTCACCCCAAACATAAACATGTGGCTCCAGTAATTACCCAGTGCCGTGAAATGTTAGTTTTATCAAACCAGTAGGGATTAATTGGGTACTCGAAAGGGTCATGATCACTCTCATTATTAGGATAAAGTAATGTGTTCGTAAATGTCAAGGGCTTACTGGAGTTTTCTAGAACTTAGTTTAGAAATTTAGTCCTTGATTTGCTTGTAACGAAGCAAGCACTGCCCATTAAGTTCCATGTAATTTGTATTGGGAAGCTAATTGAAGATTTAAATTGCATCACTTCTTTTTATGGTAATTGCAGGACCATTCAAGGATGGTAATCAGTCAGGGTGGAGAAGAAACGGGATTGCATTTGTTAAGATGAGGACACGAGTGATGGGTCTGGTTGCTTTAGGACTTAATCCACTTGATTTGTCAAGAAGTCAAGGAGTCTCTTGTGTTCTCAATCATCATGTGATGTGCTTAGTTGTTTTGATTTATGGTATTTTGGGCACCCTTGTTAACCCAATTCAAGACTAGATTTGATTTCAAAAGTTTGTTCTGATGTACAACAATAATAAATCGGACAAAACAAATTTAATTGCCGTCCAAAAGTTCAACCATTTCCAGTAACCCATTTGATCTTTGATTCATATTGATCATTGGGGTTCATATTCAAAGCCCTGGAGAGAAGAGGGCTCAATATATTATGACAATAGTGGATGTCTATACTGAACCGCATAGGCTTATTTTATGAAGACTAAGCATGAATCAAGCTCAGCTATTGGTAATTTTATCAAAATGATAGGAAAATTAATTTAACTCTAAATATAGGTCGGTACTTGATTGCGCATCAATACCGTGAAATCAAGACTCAAGTTCATCTCACCTTCATCCACAAAAAAACATGCTAGCTGTTGAGAAAGATCGAGAACTCAACTAAAGAAAACGCTATTTTCTTAGAGGCACTCTCTATTATATTCGTTCAGACATATATGAAAGCAATTGGCTATTTATGGCCTCCACAAGAGAGCGATCACTCCCTCTAGATCATTCTTCAGATCAGTGCATGGTTCAACCCCTTTTAGATCATTGTAGAAATTAGTGGTTTCACCTCAAAAGAAACATCTATAATTTTTGTCGTGACCAACCTTCGGTTTTTATTTTTAAAAAAAATGAGGGTCTCGCCTGATACGCGCTAAGTCTAAATTAGGAACTTAACTCGGCTCTCCTGAACCCATACTATATCGCGACCTAGGGTTTAAGTTTTTAACTTGCAAGTAATTTTTATCTAGGTGTCGCCACTAATCAGTTTGGGGTGGGTCGATTAGAAACCCAAGTAAGGTGATGGAAGAATCACCCTACTCCTACGAACCATAGATTAAATGAGTTCGGGGACTTAGTTACACTAGTTAAATAACTAATGCTCTTTTGGTACCTGTTTATCCTATTTATTTCAGAAAATATTTGTCCGGCAATTTGGATTGATTTTAGGACCTTTCTCCTAATATGTGAGCTGATCAAGCGAGTGCATAATCATTAACTATTAGCAGTCAAGATAGACACGAGTCTAGGGTTCTAACCTTAACTAAGGCGACAACATTCAAACATAATAGTTCATGCAATTATATTCTAATTAATAACATGCATAATAATATTATAACAGTAGTAAAAATAACATGCAAAATGTTACCGTATAACTATATAGGTTTGTCTAATTTAAACGTGGCAATTTATGTAATAAAAAAAAACATGTATAATAATAATACAACAATAATTCAAAATATTCAGGTATATCACTTAATTTAGAAAAATATTAGACAATACTTATACCTAAATTATACCCTAATTTTAAAAAAAACATCGAAATTTTTTTAAATAATAAAATAATATAATATTAAAACCGGGTTGGGTCGGCGGATCCGACCCATCGTGGTTGACCGGGTTGGATCTCTCGGATTCAACCAGAGTTAGGGGTCAACCGGGTCTTTGACCTGGTATGGATCGGATCGGGCCCGATTGGGACCCGGTCCGGTGCATAAAGACGAAATAGGGCCGGTTTGACCCATTCGAACCGGCCCTATTTGGCTTGCAAATCGTTGCAATCGATCCGCAAGTTGGTCTAGAGGCGGCTCCCACCTATCTCGGGCACATTGAAGCTTCGGCCGGTGAGATCCCGGTGATCTCACCGAACGACGCAGCCACCCATAGCCTAGGTCTTCACCCCACAAGCCCCACCTACCTTCTCCGATGACCGAGACCATCTTCCCGACTCTTCGATCAACTGGCGGTGAGCAAAACAAAAACATCCTCTTTGAGGCATTTCATTGAATAGGTGAGGGTCTAGCAAAAATGGAGGAATCTTGACCTTCTTTGGCGACCTAGTTGGCTCCCAGAATCGCGGGTTCGCCCGATAGTGAGTGGGGACGGGATAGACGATGGTATGGGCTGGGATTCGTGCGAAGCGGTAAAAGTAGTCCCGCCAAACCGAGCAAAAACAGGAGAAAAAAGGGGTTGTCTTGGTCGAAAGGCTTACCGTTGGCGATGCTTCTGGGGGTGGCTTGAGCTAGTGTCGGGGGTGTCGACGAGGCGATCGGCTTCCTTATCACGGCTGGTGAACTCTCGGTTTGCTCTTTCTCTTTTACATTTTCTCTCGACTTCTCTCTTCTTCTCTTTTCTCTTTTTTTGTTTTTGTTCAAAAGACTCGGCTGGCGTCTCGGTCTCTCTCATGGTTTTTATAGGTGACGACTAGCTCACTCCCTCATTGATCTCATCTTCTCCATTAATGGCCCTCTGACCCTATGCCTACTCGAGACTTTTGGCTATTTAGGCGGTGCGGGGGGCTACTTGGGTTCGGGGAAAAGGGGAAGAAAGAGATGGCGGGATATGTGAGGAGGAGGGGTGGCTGTCAATGCCGGCCCCTTGCCATGTTCCTATCCATCCCTGCGCTCGGAGGGGCGGGGATGGCCATCCATCGTCCATCAATTGGATGGGTGGAGAAAGCGAGGAAAAGCAAGGGGGGAGAGGGGCGGTGAGGAGGAGGAAGAAGAAGAAAATTTGCGGGTTGGGTCGAGGTCGGGTCGGGTGAGCCCATTTCGGCGAAGGAAAAAGAAGAAAAGAAAGGTGGGCTTGGCTGCGCAAGAGAAAAAAAAAAAGAGGACTGGGTCAACCCGGCCCATTCGAATTTATTAATATTATTTTTATTATTTTTTAAAATGTAATTTGAAAATTAATCAAGAAAACATGCTCTAATAAGTCATACTAATGCAAATGTGCCTAGAATTAAAAAAATTTTTGAATTAAAATTTAATTATTAAGTTTTGTATAATTAATTTTGGACAAATTAAAATAGGTGTCAACAATTTTTTTTTAAAGAAGATAGGAGGAGAATCTTTTTCTTCCATACCGACAAACTAAAAGTAGAATCCAAAACTCTCTCTCTCCCTCACTTTTCTCTCAACTTTCTTTTTGTCAAATTCTAGTTGCACTGATTCCGAGCGATAATTCGAGTAGTTTGGTCATATATATCTACCCAAAATTTGCTGAAGGCAATTGGGTCAACACCAACTATGGACTCTTTGGAGCCTGTTTGTGCAAGCCTCTAAATGAATACTATACTTTTGACCAACATATTTTGGGGACTGTTCAAATATTTTAATTGTACTTATATTTTGTAATAAAACTAGTCCTAACGTGGTTCGTTGAGGAGATCTGAAGTACAAAAATTTCGTATTTCCGTTCCATGGAAAATGGAAAATGACGGTGGCTATTGAATTAATGTGGTGTGAATATTGCCATTTTCTACTAGATAACGAGTTAAAGTTGTGGCTAGAAACTTTAAATGTCGTCTATTATTTCTAAGAGCGGTCCCAAATATGTTCACATGAATTTGAATTGAAACGAGGATGCCGTTGTTTGGGGCACCACTGATATACACGAAGGAATTACCGATTGGTAGTTGGTCTCGATTTGACATTTTTTTAGAATCTCCAACGAAAATGTTACGAAAAATTTAATCATTTCTATTCAAAAATTATCTATATACCACTACAAAAAAACTGGATTTTTGCCCACGAAAATTTGCGACGAAAAAATTTTCGTCACAAATTGCGACAAATTTTCCAACGAAAAGTAAAATTAGATTTGGAAATTTCCAAAAAAAAATTTTCGTGGGAAAATTCGTTGGAAATTTCTAACGAATTTTTCTCACGAATTTCAATTTTCCGGCAATTATTTCATTGTGTACATTTTTCGATTTGGAAAATTATTTGGAAATTTCAACGAATTTTTTTTTAAGTAGGAAATTCCCAAAGCAAAAAAAAAAAAACTCGATATTGTTCGGCATTTTTTTATATTCGTTGGAAAATTCGTTGGAAATTTCCAACGAATTTTCCAATGAATTTCAATTTTCCGGGCAATTATTTTAGTGTGTACAATTTTCGTTGGAAAATTCGTTGGAAATTTCAACGAATTTTTTCATTGAAATTTCTAGCAATTCAAAAAAAACCCCCATTACTATTCGGCATTTTTTATATTCGATTTGGAAAATTCGTTGAAAATTTCAACGAATTTTCCAGCAATTTCAATTTTCCGAGCAATTATTTCAGTTTTGTACAATTTTCATTGGAAATTTCTAACGAATTTTCCAGCAATTAAAAAAACCGGTCTTGTTCAGCATTTTTATATTCGTTGGAAATTTCTAACGAATTTTCAACAAATTTCAATTTTTAGAGCAATTATTTTTGTGTGTATAATTTTCGTTTGCAAAATTAGTGGGAAATTTCCACAATTTTGCAAAAATTCTCTTCTTCCTTATTCAACATTTTTCGCTCATTATTCCCACAATTTTCAATTTCACATTCTCTCTCTCTCTCTCTCTCTCTCTCTCTCTCTCTCTCTCTCTCTCTCTCCCTTCGCCTTCACCTTGTCCCTCCGTCTCCCCGCCGCCTCCCCTCCACCTCCTCCCCGCCACCTCCCTCCTCCTCCGGCTCCGGCTCCGGCTCCGGCGCCATGGACACCAAGATCGGTCATCCAGGGTCATCCATAGCGTCGGCTCCCTCTCAAAAGCGCCGCCGCCCCGCCATCTAGGGCAGGCCCCAGCGGCGGTCGGCGCCCTCGCCACCATGGGCCACCATGGGCCGCCCCCGCGCCACCAAGCCTCGTCGCTGGCGAGGGTCGAGCTCGCCATGGCCGGCAAGCTCGAGCTCGCCCAGATCTCGGCCGAGCTCGGCCCTCGCCGCCCGGCGGGCGATTTTCAATCAAAATTTTTTTTTATTCGATGGAAAAAAAAATTTCCATGATTTTTCGACCAAAAAAAAAAAAATTTGTAGTTTCCAACAAAAAAAAATTCGTCGGAAAAAAAAATTCGTTTCAACGAATTTAGCCCACGAAGTTTTCAACGAATTTTCTAACGAAAAAAATTTTAGGTCGTAAATTTCCAACGAAATTTAAAATTGTTTGTTGGAAAATTTTCCGACGACAATTACCCATGAATTTTTTTTTTTTCGTTGGAAAATTCATTGGAAATTTGTTTTCAATGAATTTTTCCAAATTTTTCGTTGGAAATTTTGTCGGAAAAAAACATTTTTTTTGTAGTGTACGAACTAAAATCTTCATATCAGAAGCAATTTTTTAAAGGGTTGTAAGATCACCACGAATCAATAGTGGGTGGTATTTAAGAAATATCCGATAATTATTAAACAGAGATTTCAGAGGAATATCTAAAGTACACAATATTTAATAATCATTAAGCAAAAATTTGGCAAAGAATTCAAATTATCGCATGAATATAAAAATGACAAAACATATTACAGGAATCAAAGTGAAACTCAATTGTGGAATTGCAGACGACTATAGTATAATGCACGTAATTGCATTCGACTAGAATCCGTCCGCAATCTGTTTGATAGGCATCATGTGCACGATATATTGGCATCATTCACTTAAAGAAAACCTCAAAGCTACTGTGGAAAAGCATATTTCAAGGACTAAAATGGAACAGACTTTAAATTATTGAACTTTATCACTTAAGTAGCGAAATATGATAACTTAAGGCTCCATTCATTTCGTGAAAAATAAATGATTTGGAAAATATTTTCCAAAAAACGATCGTTTGTGGCGCTTACACAAATAAATGAAAAATATTTTCATCATCTATGAAAATATTTAGACATAAATTATATCGATCAATTTGATTAACGGAAAACATATTGATCACCTCTTTAAATAGGCAATGAAGCTAGATCTCTGCACAACAAAGCATCTAAATAGAAGGATCTATGATATGGCTGCTCCATCGTCGATAGTCGTCACAGTGATCGGCGCTTGCATAGAAGAATCCATCGATCGAACCTAACTCTGATCGATAGTAGGTGTAAATTATATGCTTATGAAGTGGTTGATGATTTCTGGTTCGATCTTGGTATGGCTATGGGGAGTATCGTTCATAATACACCATATAGCAGTTATGGCCTCTACACAAATCATACGAGACCCGATAGCACATGCTATGCCCATGGAGCTTGCAATGGGGCGCTTACCCCGTCGGACTGTCTCGATTGCTTGGAACAAGCTAGCGACGGTGGGCGCGATTCCAAGATTGCAAAATTCAATACAAGAACTATCGTTTCAGTGAATGATAGTCTAATTTTGCCGCTGTTGTTCGAATTGGATACTTGTCTATTGATATGTTTAGCAAGGAATGCGATCGTAGTAGAACTACCTTCTTATTTGTCCATGTAGTATGACACTTCTTGTGTGGGAGTTCTGCATTGAGAGTTCACGGGCAAACTCGATTATTCACTCCCTCAATTGTGTTAAATCAACTTTGTAGTTTTCCACGCAATAACTTTTAGCTCACTTGAGTGAAGCTGCCATAGCTTTTTTTGTCCGGCCAATTGACTTAAAAAAAAAACATTGACTTGAGTGCTATAACTTTCAACCGATCACTTGAATACAATTATCTTTTCAAAACGATTATCCAGATGCGAAATTGGCACAATTGAAAGGTTTAGAACTAAATTGATAAATTGCCAAAATATTTAGGATTTTTGGACAATTATCCCTGCTATTTAGTATTGTCATTTTAGTAAAAAAAGAAAAACAAGAACACCTTTTTCTGCAAGTTTTCATAATTACGCGATGATATCTACTGTTTTAGGAATTTATCGACTTGACCCCTTATTTTTGGAGCTGTTACTCCACCCTACGAGCCCAAGGGAGACCAAAAACAATGATAATAACGCACTCAGTTATTCCAACGTCGAAATATTAATAAAAATTTTATATTTTGGTCATTATATATCAAGCAATTTCCGCGGCTTTTGACCTATTAAGTTCATCGTTTGATTAATGAAGCGTAGGTTTCCTTCTATGCAGACATAAGCAATCGATCAAACCCTAGACACGCGGCATATCTAGATTAGAGAGTGACTACTGCGAGTACCATACATATTTTGACTGGCAAAGCCATTTCAATCAAACACCATCACGTTCAAAACCATAAACCAAAACAAGAAATCCTAGTCACTTACTATGAAAATAAAGAAAAAAACCATCTCCTTGGTCAACATCCCATACGTACTAATAAATGTTATATGACATCTCACATCACAGCGCATCTATTCGGCGACGCATCGAAATTTTTTCGCGGCAACTGCCACGTGACCGGCAAATTGAAATCAGGAGAATAATTATCATCCTGCAAGTGTGGCGGTGGGTATGTTCTCACTTGGCTGTGATCGTCATCACAGGGATCCCTGTTTCTTGCGTGCCCTTGATTGCCATCGCTTTGGCTGCTGCCTGAGGTTCTCCGCCGAGGCTCCACCGATGAGCTCTTCCGAGAGCTCTTTCGAGAACGGGACGCGGTTGAGGATCTCCGCTGAGACTCCACCGACGAGCTCTCCACATTCGTGCCTCCGGTGCCGCTTGACCCCCGTTTCCCCTTGAGCGCCTTCCATGCTCTGCTAAATACGTTTTCGTGCTCCTCGATTCCCTGTTGTTGGAGGACATCGTAACTTCAACTCTCCAAAGGCTCAGAGATAATAATTTAGTGAGTCTGTGTTTATATGTATAGAGAGTTGGGGAATGCTTTTTAACATGGCATATATATCAAAACGATTTACAAGATTGTTAAAATATTGTTTCCTGAAGTTCATATGGGTACTGATAACGATATTGAAATTTCCATAAACATTATGGACGATGCAATATATAAACCATCCCACAATAATTCTTTTTATATATATAGAGAGTTGCGGAATGCTTTTTAACATGCATATATATATCAAAACTGTTTCAAGATTATTGAAATATTGTATCCTGAAGTTCATATGGGTGCTGGTAACAATATTGAAATTTCCATGCACATTTTGAATGATGTGATATATAAACCATCCCACAATAATTTTTTTTTTTTTGTATAGAGAGTTGCGGGATGTTTTTTAACATGGCATATGTATCCAGACGATTTAGAATTCATAGTGGTACTAGTAACAATATTGAAATTTCCATGCACATTATCGACGATGTGATATATAAACCATCCCACAATAAATTATCATATAGTAAAATGAATGCAAATGAGTAATGTAGCAATATGCCTAATTGCTTATGTGTCTTGAATTGGAAATTGGATACTGTACGGTCATACATTTGTTTGTGGAAGTATCTCGTGACTGTATATTTGGAGACATTAGACAGATTGCAAAATACACATCTCTCCGACCAAAAAATTAAAAATACACATCTCTCAATCCTGCCCATATAGTATACTTATTATATCCTTTTCCTTTCATGTCCTTCGTTTGGTAATTAGTGGATTCACATTCACATACCTAATAAACTCGTGGAAGTTGAACAATTTGACCTAATTTTGCGGCAGGGTTTAGATTTAGATGGAGAGTAAACTATTGCAATTTACTCTCACAAGCGAGCGGATTGGAAGGTGGACACTGTGCAAGTTGTAACATTCTGAAATTCGACCCTATCCGGGATGTAATGAAATGATAATATTAATCAATGTACTGTTAGTAAATCTCACTCTGAATTGATCACTTGTGAGAGACTAACCAATAGGAAAAGGCTATTAAAGAATTAGGTATGCACGACCTAAGAACTCTACCATAGATTGACAATTCGACCATAAGAATTGATGAGGATCAATTTTGAGCCATTATAAACCGATCAAGGGATGGTTATAGAACGATTCGTCAATAGTATACAATCGGATTGCGGGTGATTCCGCTTGACCATTATATGTATTGCGAACAACCATAAACCCATTGACTGATCATCGCGTACTTGAAACTAACGATTGACCCTTTACAATTACATGACAATTGAGATCGTCCATAGTTTGAGAAAAACTTAAGCGTGGTTTGATACCAAATCAACCACGGGTCGAATACGCTTAATTCCTAAAAGCCGCCCGTTAGTTTGAGATACACTAAAGTCACAATTGATTGATTTTACCACGAATTAGAATCCGAATTTGTGTGTCAAATCTTCAAAGGATTTCAACACTAAAATTATTTGATATCGCCTCATTAATTTACTCGTTTATCGGTTTGCTCAAATTTCTCGAAAAAGGATTAACGGACCAAGAATTTGAGCCCACGAGGGAGTGGGCGGACAAAGGCACATTGGGCCTCAAGCCCAATGTGGTTCGGCCATTTGGGCCCAAAGGCAGCCCAAGTGGGCCCAATGAGGCCCATTTAGCCCATCTAAGCCCAAATTCAATTTTCAAGCCCAAGTTTGAGCCCAATCGCATTTTCAAGCCCCTTCTTATCCGATTGAAACCCAAATTGATTTATATGAGTTCGTACAAAATTCTAGCTCGTATCGTGTATAAATATCTTTATACCTTGTAAAATTACCAAAATACCCTTCTTTGCATTTATTGTCAAGAAACAAAAACATTAAAGAGAGAAGACTTTTGTGCATTTTGAATGATGAAAAAAGGAATTTGAAGGCTTGCCTTAAATGAGAGAAATATCTCTCTTTTGTCTCTCTTTCCTCACTCTCTCTCATTTCACGTCCACCCCTCCTCTCTCTTTTCTATCTCTCCATTTTCCTCTCAATTTTCACTCTTCTTCCCACTTTTCTTCCTTTCTCAGCCAAACCAGCAGAACAGCCTTTGGGCTGCTGTTCTTCTTCTTTACACCACCACTGAACCACCAGCAGCTCGCCGTATTCTCCTGGAGCTGTACGCCGCCCGTTCAAGCCTTTTACTGCCATCGGTTCAAGGCCGCCAAGCCAAAAACAGCCGCCCCAAGCTGCTGTCCAGCCGATACCAGTTGTCGTCGTCTTTCCGTGTCGATTCTGGACCGTCACGAAGTGTAGCCTTTGCCGCCGCCCGATGCACTAGTGTCTCCGAATTTTAATCGGGTGAATTTTTGCACTAATCCCTTGATTAGTATGTTAAACTTGATTAGGATGGATTAGTTTAAGTTAATTGTGCCTAGTACTAATTAAGTGGGGATTAGTTGTTAAGCTATTGGATTATTTATAATAATATTTTATTAATTTTTTGGAATTAAAATATTATTAATTAATTAATTTTCGGAAAAGAATATTAATATTTTAATAATATTTTTGTGCAAATTCGAAATTAAATTGTGATTATTTTAGGCTTAAATTGTAATGCCTAAGTCGGAATTTGCCTTATATATTGGTTTGTATGTTGAATTGATTTGATTAGTTATTATTAAATATAGAATTGTGGGCATTTAGTTAATAAACCCTAAGGTGTCGGGTTTATTTGCTGAGTTTTATGAGATAAATATGTTGTGGATGATTGAATATGGAAGTGTGCCAAGTTTGGTGGTTTGATAATATGTGCATGATCACGTGTGATTATTTTAGTGCATTTTACGTGTGAAAGTTGCAATATTTCAACATATTAGCACGGATCATGTTTGCATCTACTATTGAAAATTATAATGATGGAACCTGAGTGTTGCTATGTGTGCATGATCACCAAAAGTTCCTTCGTGCTCGGTTATATCGGAAAATCGTATGCGGATGACCGCCAACCTAGGATTTGGCCGTGGCTCTAATGGGTATCTCAATTTGGTAATTGGAAGCCGTCACTAGTAGTAGGGGAGGCGTAGTCATTCGCGAATCGAATTCGGAATGAGCCCATTTATGGGATATGCCGTCATTGAGGTTGGTGAGACGATGCCGTGCACGGCGAGACAGGGACGATGCCCGGATTTATCGAAAAACTGCCAACCTGATGCGAATATCGCGGGTTGTGCAGTAGCCCATGGTGTGGCTGCAGTAATTGGAATACGCGTGAAAGATTGTGGTAGCATTGTGGTTGATTATGGAATGAAATTGTTAGGCATGATCCGGGACGGGCCGGGCGGTTTCACCTTATAATTAGGACACGTGTGAATGCATTGTGCTTGAGAAAGTTGATCGTATTCTGATTGTATTATATGCTCATTACATTATTATGGCATACAATGAATCATAACATTACAGGGCATGGGCATGTGCATGTGCCCGAGGCAAGGTAAGGTTATCTGCAACCGTGTGGCGAAATGTTGTGAGTATTATGTTGAGATATCTGCCTTCAATGTATCGTTGCATGTTTGAGGTACATCCGAGATGAGTTGACCTCCTAATCGAGACTTAGGTTATTAATTGTTGGAATTAAAATATTATTAATTAATTAATTTTAGGAAAAATATTAATATTTTAATAATATTTTTTGTGCAAATTCGAAATTAAATTGTGATTATTTTAGGCTTAAATTGTAATGCCTAAGTTGGAATTTGCCTTTATATATGGGTTTGTATGTTGAATTGAATTGATTAGTTATTATTAAATATAGAATTGTGGGCATTTAGTTAATAAACCCTAAGGTGTCGGGTTTTATTTGCTGAGTTTTATGAGATAAATATGTTGTGGATGATTGAATATGGAAGTGTTCCAAGTTTGGTGGTTTGATAATATGTACATGATCACGTGTGATTATTTTAGTACATTTTCGTGTGAAAGTTGCAATATTTCAACATATTTAGCGGATCATGTTTGCATTTACTATTAAAAATTATAATGATGGAACCTGAGTGTTGCTATGTGTGCATGATCACCAAAAAGTTCCTTCGTGCCCGGTTATATTGGAAAATCGTATCTTTGGATGACCGCCAACCTAGGATTTGGCCGTGGCTCTAACGGGTGTCTCAATTTGGTAATTGGAAGCTGTCGCTGGTAGCATGGGAGATGTAGTTATTCGTGAATCGAATTCGGAATGAGCCCATTTATGGGATATGCCGTCATTGAGGTTGGTGAGATGATGCCGTGCCCGGCGGGACAGGGCGATGCCCGTTTACGGAAAAACTGCCAACCTGATGCGAATATCGCGGGTTGTGCGGTAGCCCGTGGTGTGGCTATAGTAATTGGAATACGGCGTGAAAGATTGTAGTAGCATTGCACTTGATTATGGGATGAAATTGTTAGACACGATATGGGACAGGCGAAGCAGTTTCACCTTATAATTTCACCTTATAATTAGGACACGTATGAATGCATTGTGCCTGAGAAAGTTGATGCGTATTCTGATTGTATTATATGCTCATTACATTATTATGGCATACGATGAATCATAACGTACAGGGCATGGGCATGTGCATGTGCCGGGGCAAGGTAAGGTTGTCTATAACCGTGTGGCGAAATGTTATGAGTATTATGTTGAGATATCTGCCTTCGATGTATCGTTGCATGTTTTAGGTACATCCGAGATGAGTTGACCTCCTAATCGAGGCTTAGATTGTTAACTTATTGAGATTTTATCTCACTCGTTGTTGTTAACCACTTTTCAGGTGCTCAAGTATGAGTGCGGTGCGTTCTAAGGAATTGGCTGTTTTGAGGGGAAACACCTTTTTGAGGTTATCCTTGTAGATAGAAGAGCTAGGTTAACCCCTACCTTTTGTGGTTGCAATCGATAAGTCTGTGTGGTGGACTCGTAATATGTTAACTCTATGTATTGTTGATGTTGTTTAAATTGAGGTGTGTTTTCCTGACTATCCCTGTTGTTTTAATTGGGAGTTTTAGTTCGCTTCGCATGCATTTATTTGTTAACGATTTGATTGGGTCGGCAATCCGTCTTGGGACGTCGCATTTATAATGACTATGGTGGGATGTTAGCGTGCTCGAGGGTCGAGGCATGACACAAGTTTACTTGTGATGTTGCGGGGTATTGTAAAGCTTTGAATGGATTTTTGATTTTATATGTCAAACAGCAAACCTTGAGCAATATGAATTTGGTTAAGTCTAATTAATCCCAAAAAAGTTAACTCAGAATTTGACTAAATGACGCAGAGTTTGCTTCCGACATGAAGAAAATAAAATTCCTTTGAATAGTTTTAATAAGAGTGGAATGAAGCTACATTAATCGATTATTTTCTCCTACAAAACTTCTGAATTTTTCCTGATATATATTTTTCGGAATGATTTTTGACGAAAGTATCTAAGTTATGTAATACATACTTTAACATAGTATTAAGGGGAAAACAATTTGATCGCATTCCATTAAAATAATCCAATCCAAATTGGAAAATCATTCGAGTTTAGAAAGTTGAGTACATAAGGCTACTTTACATATTCACACACCATTAATAATCTCGAGTTGGTGTATTTTTGAAAACTAAAACATTAAAACATTTCTTAATGTCCAAACGATGCAAGTAGATCAACCGAATGCTTCCAAAAGAGGTATATGAAAGCAATTGAAGGAAATTTAAATTCTGAAGAACAAGCCTACGTGTTCCAAAGTGGAAATTAAGTGTAGTGAGGTCATATTGGACGTATCTACGTCTATATATTTGGAATTAGACAGAGTGCAAGCGCTCGGGAAAATTGTTCAAAAAGTCCTAAATCTATTGTAGTTTTGCCAATTTAGTCGAGTTTCATTCTAATTGTGCCAATTAAGTCCTAAACATTTTCATACTTTGCCAATTAAATTCATTTGACTGATTTTGGCTGAAAATCGGTGGCGTGGACGCCAACTGTCCTACGTGGCTCGAGCGAGATTCACATGGATAATTTTGAATAATATTTTAACATGACTATACTTGCCACTTGACATTGACATGCCTATACTTGCCACTCGACATTGACATGCCTATACTTGCCACTCGACACACGATTTTGAACGTGTGATTTCTTGGAATAGATTTGCTAATAAGCCTGTTAACTTGTCATCGTAAGAAAATATATATCTTGTTGATGTGTAAAATTAAATAAATGGACAAATTTCAAAAATGGATGAAGAGCGATGGTCTTGAAGTTTAGCTTAGCCATTGGAACAAAAATTACGTAAAAAAAAAATATATTAGATTATGTAGTTATATTTCATGCCTTTTCAATTTCATTCAATTCAAAGTGTAGTGCATTTCCTCGAAACAAACCAACTTTATATAGAACAGAAAAAAAAACATACTTAGAAACTCATTCAATTCAAGAACGAAAAAGTGCTTTATCTACTTGGGAGAAGTACAAGTCTAAAAGAATCATATGATCATCATCTGATGGTTTTTCATCATACACAAATTCTTTACTACTAATGTAAAATGTTGACACCTTTTTTAATTTACCCAAAATTAATTATGCAAAATTTAGGAGTTAATTTCCTTTAATTCTTAAAACCAAAAAATATTTGTTATTTATTGCATTGCATATAGACATTAGGTAATTTAGTATTAGTTACACTAATTAAAGTTTTTTATTTTAAAAAAAATTCGGAATGGGCAGGCGACCCGACTATCTCTTTTTCCTTTTTTCCCCTCACACGGGCCCAACCCACCTTTTTTTTTTTTTTTTTCCCTTTCGCTTGAGGCGGGCGGCTTCTTCTCTTCTTCCTCCTCCCCGTCGGCTCCTCTCTCTCTCCCTGTTTTCCCCTGCTTCTCCACCATCCAACTAGCGAGGCAATGGGTGGCCATCCCTGTCCCCTCTAAGTAGAGGATGGATAGAGGAACACGGCAAGGGACGGCATTGATAGCCAGTCCCCTTCTTCCCCCATTTCTCGGCCATCTGTCTCCTCCTTTCCCCCCTTCTTCTGGATGCGAGTAGCCCCCTACACGGCCTATACGGCCACAAAAGTCCTGAGTCGGCATAGGTCGGTGCAGGCCAAGAATGGAGGAGATGAGATCAGAGAGAGTGAGTTGGTCATTGCCTAAAAAAAATGGCAAGAGAGATCGAGAGAGGGTCGGGATTTTTGAATGAAAAAATAGAGAAAAAGAGGAAGAGAAAAAGAGAGAGAATCAAGAAGAAATAGAGAGAGGAGAGGTCTTTGAGAACTTACAGGTCATGAGATAGGAGCCCAAAGCCTCACCGTCCCTAGACCAGCCGAAGACCCCCAGACGTGCCGTCACCGGTGAGCCTCCGGCCCCGAGCACCCCTATTCCCGCTTTGTTTTTGCGTGCGGTATGACCGAGATTCACGCCCGATCGTTTGGCGCAAATCCCAGCCCATACCGTTTCTATCCCTAAGTCCGCTTGTCACCGTCAAAGGTAAGTTCAGGCCATCAAGCTGGTCCGAGCCCAAATAGCTTGAGTTCCCTTTTTTGTGTGCACCAACTATTCGTTGAAATGTCTCAATGAGACTAGTTTATGTTTGAGCTTCACCGAAGACCAAGGGGTCGGTGTGGTGAGCCGACTTCGGTTCGTGTTGAAGAAATTATTAGGGATCAAAAATGGCTAAACCGTGGTTTGGGTCCGCCGACCAAACTCCGTCCGGTGATTCGAGTTTGGCCATTCGATCGAGCCTAGCTAAACCATTCGGTCGACCCACGGACGACCAAGCGTGTTGAATCTCTTCAGCTTATCAAGCTGAAGAGAGCGATACCACTAGCTAGACAAAATACCCGATTGAATCAATGGAGTTTCATCCGGTTGGTGGCCTCCCGGGTATGCGGGAAGTGAGCTTCCGGTTTGAATCGGCCGATCCTATTCAAAAATCGGTTCGATGGTTTGGGTAAGTGGGACCCAACGGATCCAAATTTCGACCGAATTAGTCGATTGGGGTTGGTTTCATGGATTCGGGCGATCCTAAGCGAACTCGAATCAAGACTCGACTTTGGATTCGGGACTGACCAACCGAATATTATTTAATATTTTATTTTATTTTTAATTTTTTTTAAAATTAATTAAAAAAATTATTATATTTGTTTTGTCGTATCTATTAATATTATTTATTATTTTTATTATTTAAAAATCATTTTTATTTGGAAATGATTTATAAATTAGTATTCTGAATGTTTCTCTAATTTATGTGAATTATTTGACTAATAATTAGTAGGGGTGTCAAAAAGCCGGGCCGACCCCGACCAGCTCGGCTCAACTCGAGATTTTGGGGTATTTTGAGTCAAGTCTTGGTCTTCTATGGATAAGGGTTTTTAGGTGTGGGTATTTGTTAAGATACGACCGGACGAGACCGGGCTAAGCTTTTTGACCACGGCACCAAATACAACCAGGAATAGCCCTTCCCCCTCTCTGTCTCCCTTTGCTCTTCTCTCTCTGTGTGAGAGCTCGATTCAAGTTCATGGCAATGGGCCGTGAAGTTCGCGAACATTACCGTGGTGGCCTTCGTCCCCTCGCTCTCATGGTGCTCGGCGTAACCACCCAAGTCGAGGCCTGCCGTTGAGCCCCCCCTCTCTAGTGAGCTCGTCTCTCTGTCAATCCTCTCCCGAGAGTAGCAACAAACACGATCGGCGCGGACTGCGACTGGTGCTGGAGGTGCACTCCATCGGCCGAGACCGGTGGCGGACCCTCCAGCGAGTCAGGCAACAATGACCCCGTCCCGTTGGCGGACCCTACAACCCCTCCTCACTTATGGCGGCCTCTCACCGTCATCTCAAGCCATGGCTCCTTTGGCGAGTTCATAGCTCCTCCCTCGGCAAGTGGTAGGCTGTGACGCCAACCTCGACCCCAACCTCATCCGGGCCTTGAGAGTCCATCGCTGCTTCGCGACCGACTCCAGGAGCCCTCGTTTTGGACAACATGCAAAAGGAGGGAAGCTACTTTATAGTACATGCTAAGTCTAGGTCGAGGACTCAACTCGGGCTCTCCCAAGCCCGTCTGCCATATCATGACTTAGGGTTTAAATATTTAACATGCAAATGGTTTACACCAATGAGTCGCTACTAATCGATTTGAGGTGGGTCGATTAGAAATCCAAATAAGGTGACGAGAGAATCACCCTATTCCTGCGAACTAGAGATTAATTGAATTAGGGGACTTGGTTACACTAGTTGATAACTAATGCCCTTTCAATATAATTTTACCACTGTTCATTTTTTGAAAATATTTATCGGGCAATTTGGATCGATTTTAGGACCTTTCTCCTAATATGTGAGGTGATCAAGCAAGTGCATAATCATAAATGATTAGCGGGTCAAAAGCACAACAATTCATGCAGCCTAAGTATCTAACCTTAACTAAGTCGGATGACATTTAGAAACACAACAACTCATGTAATTATATTAAAAACATGCACAATACCAATGCAACGGTAATAAAAATAAAACATGCAAAATATCATCGCGTTACCTCGGGCTTGTCTAATTTAAATAAGACAATAAATGCATAATATGACAAAGTTAAAACACTCAGATAATCTCATAAAAAAATTTATTTTTTTTTTCAAAAAAATATATATAAATAAAAAAAAGAAAACGAAAATATATTTTTGAAATTTTTTAAATTTAATTTAATTTAATTTTAATTTTTTCGAAAGAAAAAATAAATATAAATATAAATATAAGACAAAGCGAAAATATTTTTTTTGAAATTTTTTTTAAAATTTTTTTTATTTAATTTAAAAACGAAAAAGAAAAAGGAAAAGAAAAAACCCTTTTTAAATTTTATTATTATTTTTATCATTTTAAAATTATTTTTAATATTTTTAATATTTTTTAATAAAAATTTTTCCTGATATATATTTTTCGGAATGATTTTTGACGAAAGTATCTAAGTTATGTAATACATACTTTAACATAGTATTAAGGGAAAACAATTTGATCGCATTCCATTAAAATAATCCAATCCAAATTGGAAAATCATTCGAGTTTAGAAAGTTAGTACATAAGGCTACTTTACATATTCACACACCATTAATAATCTCGAGTTGGTGTATTTTTGAAAACTAAAACATTAAAACATTTCTTAATGTCCAAACGATGCAAGTAGATCAACCGAATGCTTCCAAAAGAGGTATATGAAAGCAATTGAAGGAAATTTAAATTCTGAAGAACAAGCCTACGTGTTCCAAAGTGGAAATTAAGTGTAGTGAGGTCATATTGGACGTATCTACGTCTATATATTTGGAATTAGACAGAGTGCAAGCTAAAGGGGAAAATTGTTCAAAAAAGTCCTAAATCTATTGTAGTTTTGCCAATTTAGTCGAGTTTCATTCTAATTGTGCCAATTAAGTCCTAAACATTTTCATACTTTGCCAATTAAATTCATTTGACTGATTTTGGCTGAAAATCGGTGGCGTGACGCCAACCTGTCCCCACGTGGCTCGAACGAGATTCACATGGATAATTTTGAATAATATTTTAACATGACTATACTTGCCACGCGACATTGACATGCCTATACTTGCCCACTCGACATTGACATGCCTATACTTGCCACTCGACACACGATTTTGAACGTGTGATTTCTTGGAATAGATTTGCTAATAAGCCTGTTAACTTGTCATCGTAAGAAAATATATATCTTGTTGATGTGTAAAATTAAATAAATGGACAAATTTCAAAAATGGATGAAGAGCGATGGTCTTGAAGTTTAGCTTAGCCATTGGAACAAAAATTACGTAAAAAAAAAAATATATTAGATTATGTAGTTATATTTCATGCCTTTTCAATTTCATTCAATTCAAAGTGTAGTGCATTTCCTTCGAAACAAACCAACTTTATATAGAACAGAAAAAAAAAACATACTTAGAAACTCATTCAATTCAAGAACGAAAAAGTGCTTTATCTACTTGGGAGAAGTACAAGTCTAAAAGAATCATATGATCATCATCTGATGGTTTTCATCATACACAAATTCTTTACTACTAATGTGTCTGTTGACACCTTTTTTAATTTACCCAAAATTAATTATGCAAAATTTAGGAGTTAATTTCCTTTAATTCTTAAAACCAAAAATATTTGTTATTTATTGCATTGCATATAGACATTAGGTAATTTAGTATTAGTTACACTAATTAAAGTTTTTTATTTTAAAAAAATTCGGAATGGGCAGGCGACCCGACTATCTCTTTTTCCTTTTTCCCCTCACACGGGCCCAACCCACCCTTTTTTTTTTTTTTTCCCTTTTCGCTTGAGCGGGCCGGCTTCTTCTCTTCTTCCTCCTCCCGTCGGCTCCTCTCTCTCTCCCTGTTTTCCCCGCTTCTCCACCATCCAACTAGCGGGCAATGGGTGGCCATCCTGTCCCCTCTAAGTAGAGGATGGATAGAGGAAACACGGCAAGGGACCCGGCATTGATAGATCCCCTTCTTCCCATTTTCTCGCCATCTGTCTCCTCCTTTCCCCCCTTCTTCCGGATGCCGAGTAGCCCCTACACCGCCTATACGGCCACAAAAGTCCTGAGTCGGCATAGGTCGGTGCAGGCCAAGAATGGAGGAGATGAGATCTGTAGAGAGTGAGTTGGTCATTGCCTATAAAAATGGCAAGAGAGATCGAGAGGGTCGGGATTTTTGAATGAAAAATAGAGAAAAAGAGGAAGAGAAAAGAGAGAGAATCAAGAAGAAATAGAGAGAGAGAGTGTAACCGAGAACTTACAGTCATGAGATAGGAGCCCAAAGCCTCACCGCCGTCCCTAGACCAGCCGAAGACCCCAGACGCGTGCCGTCAGCCGGTGAGCCCTCCGGCCTGAAAGCACCCCTATTCTGCTTTGTTTTTGCGTGCGGTATGGCCGAGATTCACCGATCGTTGGCGCAAATCCCAGCCCATACCGTTCTATCCCTAAGTCCAGTTGTCACCGTCAAAAGGTAAGTTGTGGCCATAAGCTGGTCCGAGCCCCGAAAATAGCTTGGAGTTCCCCTTTTTTGTGTGCACCAACTATTCGTTGAAATGTCTCAATGAGACTAGTTTATGTTTGAGCTTCACCGAAGACCAAGGGGTCGGTGTGGTAAAGCCGACTCGGATTCGTGTTGAAGAAATTATTAGGGATCAAAAAATGGCCAAACCGTGGCTTGGGTCCGCCGACCAAGCTCGATCGCTCGTTCGGTTGGCCAATTCCGATCGAGCCTAGCTACGACCATTTCGGTCGGCCCACGGACGACCAAGCGTCGGAATCTCTTGACTTATCAAGCTGAAGAGGCGATGCCACTAGCTAGACAAAATACCCGGTGAATCAATGGAGTTTCATCCGGTTGGTGGCCTCCCGTGTACGGGAAGTGAGGGCCGGTGAATCGGCCCGATCCTATTCAAAAACTGGTTGATGGTTTGGGTAAGTCCCGGACCAAACCGGATCCAAATCTTTCGACCGAATTAGTCGATTGGGGTTGGTTTCATGGATTGGGCGATCTAAGCGAACTTCGAATCAAGACTAAACTGGATTCGGGACGACCCAACCGAATATTATTTAATATTTTATTTTATTTTAATTTTTTTTTAAAATTAATTAAAAAATTATTATATTTGTTTTGTCGTATCTATTAATATTATTTATTATTTTTATTATTTAAAAATCATTTTTATTTGGAAATGATTTATAAATTAGTATTTCTGAATGTTTCTCTAATTTATGTGAATTATTTGACTAATAATTAGTAGGGGTGTCAAAAAAGCCCGGGCCGACCCGGCAAATTTCGGCTCAACTCGAGATTTTGGGGTATTTTGAGTCAAGTCTTGGTCTTCTATGGATAAGGGTTTTAGGTGTGGGTATTTGTTAAAATACGACCGGACGAGACCGGGCTAAGCTTTTTGACCCGGCACCAAATACAACCCGAATAGCCCTTCCCTCTCTCTCTCCCTTTGCTCTCTTCTCTCTCGTGTGAGAGCTCGAATTCAAGTTCATGGCAATGGCTGCCGTGAGGTTCGCGAACATTGCCGTGGTGGCCTTCGTCCTCGCTCTCTCATGGTGCTCGGCGTAACCACCCAAATCCCGAGGCCACCTTGCGTTGAGCCCAGCCTCTCTAGTGAGCTCCGTCTCCCTGTCAATCCTCTCAAGTCGAGTAGCAGCAAACCACGATCGTAGCGGACTGCGACTTCCAGTCTTTGAGTTACTCCATCGTGAGACGGTGCGGACCTTAGCCAGCAGGTCCGACAACAACCCCGTCCGGCGTTAGGCGGGCCTACAACCTCCTCACTTATGGCGGCCTCTCCACCGTCATCTCCAAGCCCAACGGCTCCTTTGGCGAGTTCCTTAGCTCTCCCTCGGCAAGTGGTAGGGCTGCGCCCAACCCTCGACCCCAACCTCATCAGGGCCTTGAAGTCCATCATTTGTCGCATGACGACTCCGAGCCCTCGTTTTGGACAACATGCAAAAAGGAGGGAAGCTGTGATAGTACATGCTAAGTCTAGGTTCGGGGACTCAACTCGGCTCTCCCAAGCCCGCACCATATCGCGACTTAGGGTTTAAATATTTAACATGCAAATGGTTTACACCAATGAGTCGCTACTAATCGATTTGAGGGTGGGTCGATTAGAAATCCAAATAAGGTGACGAGAGAATCACCCTATTCCTGCGAACTAGAGATTAATTGAATTCGGGGACTTGGTTACACTAGTTGATAACTAATGCCCTTTCAATATAATTTTACCCATTCATTTTTTGAAAACATTTATCAGGCAATTTTGATCGATTTTAGGACCTTTCTCCTAATATGTGAGGTGATCAAGCGAGTGCATAATCAGAAACGATTAGCAGTCAAAAGCACAACAATTCATGCAGCCTAAGATTCTAACCTTAACTAAGTCAGATGACATTCAGAAACACAACAACTCATGCAATTATATTAAAAACATGCACAATACCAATGCAACGGTAATAAAAATAAAACATGCAAAATACCATCGCGTTACCTCAGGCTTGTCTAATTTAAATAAGACAATAACATGCATAATATGACAAAGGATTAAAACACTCAGATAATCTCATAAAAAAAATTTTTTTTTTTCGAAAAATATATATATATAAAAAAAAAAAAAACGAAAATATATTTTTTGAATTTTTTTTTTTAAATTTAATTTAATTTAATTTTAATTTTTTTTTGAAAGAAAAAAAATAAATATAAATATAAATATAAGACAAAGAAAACGAAAATATTTTTTTTTTGAAATTTTTTTTTTAAAATTTTTTTATTTAATTTAAAAAACGAAAAGAAAAAGGAAAAGAAAAACCCTTTTTAAATTTTATTATTATTTTTTATCATTTTAAAATTATTTTTAATATTTTTAATATTTTTAATAAAATAAAATACAAATATAATATAATATAATAAAACTGTCGGGTTGGGACGAGGCCAGGCCGGGTCAGCAGGACCCAACCGGTCGTTGAACACCGGTCGGGTCGACCGATCCGGTCGGTCGAGAATCGACCCGAAGTCAACGGATCCAACCCGGGCGTTGACTTCGGGTCGGATTCACCCGATTCGGTGGAATCCACCCGATTCACATGCCGTTAGGAGAGGCTGGCCAAGCGGGGAAAATCGACCGTGGCCGCCGACCGACTCCAAACCAACGCCGCCCCGAACCCAGGGGCTACCACCGAGGTCACGAATCGCCTGGTCGTAAATTGAAGGTTGTCGGTTCGCCGACCGATTAGCCAAAGCTTCCCGAACTCGATCTCTCCGGGGCAATCCGTCGGCACACTGGCGGGCGCAGAAAAATGGAGGATTTGGTCTCCTTTGGCGCGCATGTTGACTCCGGCGACCGGCTCACTCGACGGGCGTCTATGGGACACGCAGGAGGAGGATCGGTGTGGGCCGGATTTGCGCCTAATGGCCGACGGAGTCCCGTCGGCCCGGGGTGCACAAAAAGTGGAAAAGTGGCGGATTCGTCGGGAGAAAACTCACGGCCAACGCTGCAGGAAGTCTCGTTGGTGCGGCGGGTGGACTGGCGCCAGCAGACGACTTCTAGCTTAACTCCCGATCTACTTCCTCTCCTCTCTCTGCGTTCTCTCTCTTAAATTTTGCCGCCTCTCTCTCTCTCTCTCTCTCTCTCTCTCTCTCGGTTTTATAGTGGCGAGGAGCCACTGTTGTACTCCCCATCGTCGATTGGATGATGGCCTACACCAACCTACTGCCCGCCGCCATGGCTTTCAGAGCCATTTGGGCGGTGCAGCAAGCCCGGAGCAGGTTTGAGATAGGCCCGAGAGGAACGAGGGGAGGCTGAGAGGGAGAAGAGATAAGGCGAAGTCGGGAAACGAGAAGAAGAAGGATTGGCAATTAATGCCGATCCCTTTTGCGTGCTCATCCGAGCTTCCCTAGCTTGGCAGCGGCGATGGCGAGGAGGCGGTGCCGCCGTGCATCGGGCGTGGCGACATGAACAAGGGCGAGTAGGGGCGGGGGACAAAGAACGGGCGAAGGGAGAAGGAAGGAGGAGAAGGGGCTGGGTCGGGCCGGGCCCGGCTCATGTGGGGAAAAAGAAAAGAGAAAAGCAGGCTAGACCAGGCGAGGGGAGAAGAAAAAAGAAGAAGAAGAGGGCTCGGGCCCGCGGAAGGAAAAAGGAAAAGGCCGAGGGAGGAGGCCCACACGGGGGGGAAGGAAGAAATGGGCCGGGTCGGCCTAGCCCCAACCCGCCCAACTCGATTTTTTTTTCTTTTCTTCTTTTTTAAAATAATAATAACAATAGTAATAATAATAATAATAATTAATTTAATTTGTTTTAATTTGTTTTAAAAAATTTTTTACTCTAATAGTCCATATTAATGCAAAATGTGCCTAATTTCTATATATAATGCATTTAAATAAAAAATATTTTTGTTTTAGGAATTAATAAAAATTAACTCCTAAATTTTGTGCAATTAATTTTGGGCAAATTAAAAATAGATGTCAACTTTTTGCCCCTCTTTAAAGGTGAGCTCATGAGAGTTTGAGCTCGCAGAGGTTACGTTCAAAGATAAAAGGGAAAATTTCAAAAGGGACCCGACATAGAGTCATTTTCTCAAATAGGGGCTTGAAGTGAACTTTATTTCAAATAAGGACACAAGTAGGCGATAAGTCTCGAATAAGGGCCGAAGTGGTCGATGAGTCTCAAATAAGGACCCGAGCCCTCCGACCGGCCAAATGTTCACCGCCGGCGAGCAAGTGAATTTTCCGGCAAAGCGGAAGAAGGGCACTTTGTCCAAAAAGAAATCAGGATTTAAAGTTACCGTCCCTAAAAATAAAAAGCTGTTCTTCCCGTCTTCTTCGTTATCTTGGAGACAACCCCAATCCTCCTCCGCCATACGCACAACCTCGTTCACCACCGTTGCGGGTTTGTCCGGGCACTTCTTGACCGGTGTCGGATTCACCGCGGATCCGTCCAAGTAGTTGCGGCGAAGAGGTCACCGGGCGCGATCGGCTCTCCTTCGGTTTTTCCTCGGCACCTTCGCACACGAGACCCTCGATTCCCTCACCAACCTTTTCCAAGTCTTCAAGGGATGCGGATGGCCGACGCAGAGACCTTTCGCCAGCGGAGATCAACCAGCTCTGAGCTTGATCATCAACACTTTCTACAACAACAAGGAGATTTTCGTTAGCGAACTTATCAGCAATTCGTCTTATGTAAGTCTCTCCGCTTATTCCTTTTTATTTGCCAATATGTGTTTGTGATTGTATGTGTGCTTTGCATCGCTTTGAGCGATGAATGGAACACTTGGTGTGGAATGAATTTGAAAAGGCTAAAATATTACGAAAAAGTCTTGTTTAGATTCGTCAATTTTTTGTCGTTTTGAATCACTTGCATTGACTTAGGAAGAATTAGTCGGTGATGATGGGAGCCCAAGATTCAATCATAGACCAAGACACAGTTGATTTGCATCTTCAAGCCGTTGAGCTAATCTCTGTCTTGGTTGACAATTGGGACGATTCTTCGACAAGCCGTAATTTGAGGATCCCATGAGTAGTACCTCTCTCTCCCTTTATGCCCACATACGCACGCTTGGCGCACACAACTCACACAGGAGGCAATTGAGTATTTGATTTGTTTTTGGTCCGGGGCTTGATTGAGGAACATTCATACTATTTCATTTTTGATTTACCTGAAATTCATGGGGTGAAATTTTCTTTTGTTGTTCAAGACCCTCGGCAGTTTGTTTTTAGTAAGGTTTCTGGTTAACATCTTTTGTACTTTCTTTTTGGGTTGGGACAAGTAATGATGCTAATGAGTTTTGTGAATTGTGTGCCTTTGTTGGCATGTGACTACGATTTGTCCCTGTGTTCATTGAATTGTTTCAGAGGAGGTTGCTTTCAAATTCTGAGATAAATGCTCAAATTGGCGGCGGAGCACCCTCTTGCGATGATCAACCCGACAATGCCATGTAATTTAGTAGGGAGATGCAAAAGAGATCAATTGGTCCTTGCCGGTGGTGGATAGCTAGCCGCTTTGCTCCACGAAGGCCAACAAACCGAAAGTGTCCATTATGGGGCTTTATAAGATTGTCGGGACAGTCTATCATTTAGCTATGGGGGAGTAGCCTGTTGCGGTCTTGGACTATTTGATGTTGCACATGGGATCTGCTGGGTATCTATTACGAAAAGAAATAATGTGCTGGTTGTATAGTTACTGGACAGGCAGTTTTTATGCCGAGTCACCAATTCTTTGGCTAAGTTTTCTTTGATTCGGACAGGAGCTGAGTGTCAATTTGTCAGATTGTATGTTTCTTTGTATCCTAGTTTTGCTTTCTCTAGCGGTAACATCTTTGATCATTGCCATTGCCCACTGCTCATACTCAAGCTGTCTTACCGCTCTGTTCATTTCTTGGTATTCTCACTTTGGTCCAAGTTATTAATACTAAAGAACTCGAGCAAAGTATGCAGGCGAAGAGAAAACCTACATTCGTGCAATGTCGACAAATCAACAACTCATAATTGGTTCACCCATTATGCGTGTACATGATTTCTATGCAAAGTAAGCCAGCATCGGAAAAACTAATAATTGAGAATCGATCTTTGCCGATGTGATGAAAAACAATTAGTAAGGTCCTCGGATAAACAGGCAAAAGGTAACCCGAAAGAATTGTATCACTAATTCATAAGGTGGAAAACAGGTAAACATTGAAGCAGATAGAGCTTCACATGTATTATATCACTTCTCCAAATCCAAAAGATACATCATGATTTATGAGGCACTTTTAGTGAATATTCCCTTCATCATGAAACGTTGACATACGCCACATGTCACCTAAACTATCACGAGAAGAAAAGTGACAAGATAAGTCAAGACCAAAACATTCAATAGCTTTTAGCCCTCCTTCATTCTGGTGACACAGTCCTACATGCTAGTCATTTCCTCGCCACTATTTGGCTCGGTTCTGGCTGTCCTCATGGATACCCAACTCCAGTTTCATGGAGAAGCCCGTAAAACTTGTTGTAATCTTCCTTGTTCTCTGCAATCTCATCGAACATTTCGTTGCACTTCTTCACAAGGTTCTTCCTGATCACCTTCAAAATCTTGTTCTACTGCAGCATCTCATGGGAAATTTTGAGAGGCAAGTCATCGGAGTCGACAACCCCCTTCACAAAGCCGAGGTACTCAGGGATAAGTTCTTTGTAGTTGTCCATGATGAACACCCTCTTGACATAGAGTTTGACATTGTTCATCTTCTTTCGGTGTCGAAGAGATCAAATGGAGCTCTTTTTGGAACAAAGAGTATTGCTTCGAATTCGAGCTGGCCTTCAACGGCGAAGTGCTTGACTGAAAGATCGTCTTCCTAGTCCTTGGTCAAGCTCTTGTAGAAGGAAGCATACTCCTCCTTGGTGATCTCCTCCAGCTTTCTCGGCCCGGAGGAGTTTACGCTTGTTGTTGAGTTGCCACTCGCATGCTTGATCTTCTTCTTCGTCCCTTTCTAATCTTTTTTCTCCTCATCAACATCCTCAAAATCTCTATCCTCTTCCTTCTTGGATTCATCTTCATTCTCGTCGTCGCTTATCTCCTTCTCAGTTGTTTTCATGGTCCGGAGGTAAATGGGGTAACTAATGAGCTCGGGATGCTTGTTCACAAGGTCCTTGATTTTCCTCCTCCAAGTACTCCAACCTGTTAATGTAAAGCCAAACATCAACAACCATAATTAGTGACCTATTCGGTCCATTATTTTTGTAAACTCAACAAATAAAAGTAGATTCTCTTTGAAAGCACACAAATGCTGCATAATCCAATTGGAGATTGGAAAGTATCCTACCTGATCCTCCTTGAGGAACAGTGTGATTTTGGTTCCTCTGCTAAGTTGCTCTCCACTAACGTCCCTTGTGACTGAAGGAACCTCCAGCCTGTGATTCCCAGATGTATTACTCGACGTCATTGTGCTTAGAGTTTGCTGATATAAGAAACTTAGTTCGCCTTCAATTTATTCTACACTCCGTTGCCTTGAACTAATCCGCTTCACACGTTCACTCTTTAACCTTGACAGTTTAGCTGCTTCTCACTAAATCTCAAAGATCTTATAGTTCATCTAAAACTCAGCAACTGTCCCAATTGTCAACCAAGATGTAGATTCGTTCAACGGCTTGAAGATGCTGGAACAATTTGTGTCTTGGTCTATGATTGAATCTTGTGGACTCCCATCATCACCGACTAATTCTTCCTAAGTCAATGCAAGTAATTCAAAACGACAGTAAAATTGACGAATCTAAACAAGACTTTTTTCGTAATATTTTAGCCTTCAAATTCATTCCACACCAGGTGTTCCATTCTTTGCTCAAAGCAATGCAAGAGCACACGCACAATCACGGACACATATTGGCAAATAAAAAGGAATAAGCGGAGAGACTTACATAAGATGAATTGCTGATAAGTTTGCTAAGGAAAATCTCCTTGTTGTTGTAGAAAGTGTTGATGATCAAGCTCGGGAGCTGGTTGATCTCCTTTGAAAAGCGAAGGTCTCTGCGTCGGCCATCCGCACATCCTTGAAGACTTGGAAAAGGCTGGTGAGGGAATCGAGGGTCTCGTGCGCCGAAGGTGCGAGGGCCCCGAAGGAGAGCCGATCGCACCGGGCCTCTTCGCCGGCAACTACTTGGACGGATCCCGGTGAATCCGACACGGTCAAGAAGTGCTGGACCAGACTCGACAACGGTGGTGAACGAGGTTGTGCGTATGGCGGAGGAGGATTGGGGTTGTCTCCGAAGGTAACGAAGAAGACGGGAAGAACAGCTTTTTTATTTTTAGGGACGGTAACTTTAAATCCTGATTTCTTTTTGGACAAAAGTGCCCCTCTTCCGTTCGCCGGAAAATTCACTTGCTCGCCGGCGGTGAACATTTGGCGGTCGGAAGGCTCAGGTCCTTATTTGAGACTCATCAGCCACTTCGGGCTCTTATTTAAGACTCATCAGCTATTTTAGGTCCTTATTTGAAGCAAAGTTCATTTCAGGCCCATATTTGAGAAAATAACTCTACTTCAGGTCCCTTTTTGAAATTTTCCCAAGATAAAATAACACCTAAATTTGGCCTATGCATGCTTAATGAATGCTATTTTTGACGAGACCATGAGTCTCATTTTTATAATGTGATAAGACGATGCATGCTAAAGCAAATAAAAACATACACGGTACTACTTATCTTCTTGCCCTGGTACTACTTATCTTCTTTGAAGGGTAGAGCAATTGCGAGATAGTTGATATTGTGTGTCGAGGACCCGAACTTTTCTTGGTCGCCTTTGACGGGGTTGCTTTTTGTCTAGGACCCGAATCTTTTTCGATCGCCTTGGTGATTAGATTTTGTTTGTCTAGGACTCGAACCTTTCTTCGGTCGCCTTAACGGACTAGATTTTATTTATCTAGGATCCGAACCTTTCTTCGATCGCCTTGACTGACTGGATTTTGTTTGTCAAAGTACTTAGGGATCCTCGCCCGAGGATTTGATGATTTTACTGGTGGATCCTTGCCGGTAAGTTTTGAAAAACTCAAACAATGAGCACCTGGGGGTCCTCGCCCGAGGATTTGATGGTTTGCCTGGTGGGTCCTCGCTTGCCAGGGTCTTGGAAAGGCTCAAATGATGAGCAGCTGGGGGTCCTCGCCCGAGGATTTGATGATTTGCCTGGTGGGTCCTCGCCAGCAGATCTTGGAAAGGCTCAAACGATGAGCACACGGGGTCCTCACGGAGGATTTATTGTGAATAGAGAGAGTCGGTTCCGTACTCGTAAGGGTGAATAAAGGGGTCGATCTAATATTCAAAGGGTACCATAACAATTATAAATACATAGATTTTTGAAACCGGGCATGGGTAAAATATACTTACCGGATACATTCACGCTTCTTAAGAGCATGTCTCTTGTCGACAAGTTTTTTTTTTTTGTAAACACATATGCATTCATCGGAGAAATAGACAACCCGAGACTATTCTAGAATGTAATACGAAATATCTTGACCAGCTAGTCAAGATGTTTTTCTTCTTCAAAGGAACACCCGGTTTACTTTTCTGGGTAGTTTGAAAAGAAATTTGATAATTTTGGAACCGGTCAAATGGTAGAATGTACTTATTTGGGCACATTTCCGGAGGTTTGATGTATCATATGCTAAATAACCAACCTTTTTGGGGCATTTCTCTTGGGATCATAATGAGGGCTTTTCCAAAGGCCCAAATTTTTGTATTCTATCACCGGGGATTAAAACTCTAAGCTATTAAAGATGATTAGCACAAACATGCATGCATTCATCAAGGATAGATAAGCTGGGCTATTCAAAGTGTGCATTTGAAGGTTCATGCATGATGATTTTACCATATTTACATCACCAAAAATCCACCAAGGGTCAATCAAGACAATTTTTTTTTTACAAGGTGGACGTTCTCGTGATGATGAACGAGGAACTTTCAGTGAAAGGACTTTCCACTCGCTCTCATTGAAAAGGGTTATTTGTCCCGTCCATTAATGTAGGAACATCGAAAACACTCAATCGACCGCTATCATATCAACAAGGGTTTGAGTTTTCTATAAGCGAAGACGATGCTACCAATATGAGAGGCCTCCTTCAGTGGTCGCAATGCTGGCTTGGTCAATGGCTCAACAAAGGTGATTGTCCAAGTCAAGGCCATGAAAGAAAATATTCTACAATTATCTCAGGTTTACAAGTCAAGAACCCCCGCAAAAAGAGATAGAAGTAGTCTTGCTCACACTTCCTCAAACGTTATTTATAAACATTTGAAATCCCACGTTAATTCAAGTGCCCCCGGTCGGAAGAGACTTCATTAAGGATGTAACGTGGGCTTGGTTTATAGGTTGAGGAACGAAATGATCGTTAGGTTCAAAAATGTGTGTAAGGGAGAGAATTGGTGATCCTCTTGGCATTGTCACCAGTTTTCTTCTCCACCATCAAGATCCTTTTGGAAGACCCCGGATAATCTTGTGTTTTAGCATCTTTAACAACTTTTCCTTGGGGAGCTTCTGTGTCAAGCATTTTCTTGGATACCATTTTATCTGTTATGTAGCAGATCTTTGCCAAGACAGAATTCCTAAAGTAGGAATTTATATCAAGGAAGAACTTAAGTTTGAACCCTTTGGGCTCAGATACTCTTCACCATTTAATAACTTTGAGGTATTTGAGAGCACGTTATCCAGAAAATAAGAACTCCTTTCTTCTCATCTTTTTCATCATTTTTCTTCTTCTCCTTTTCTTCTTTTTCTTTTTTTTTTTTTATTCATGGGCATTGGCCTTGCTTTTACCAGGCACACTGCTTTTTTCATGCCCCTAATTTTTCAGCATTTTTTAGCTGTTCTTCTGGTGTTGTTAGGACTAGCCTAAACAAAGTTGAACAGAACAATATTTTTAGGCTCTTGGAGTCTTCATCTTCATTTAGTACTTGAGACCGTAATGCTCAAACTATGGTGACTTTTGCCTTGCTTGATGGTGTGGAGGATGATCACCAACTGGGTTCATCTGAAATGAAATTGATGGCTCAATTGGG
Source organism: Syzygium grande (assembly GCA_024733475.1). Taxonomy (NCBI): domain Eukaryota; kingdom Viridiplantae; phylum Streptophyta; class Magnoliopsida; order Myrtales; family Myrtaceae; genus Syzygium; species Syzygium grande. Next base: position 38,609,510 of record JAMXDD010000005.1, on the reverse strand, counting down.
CTAGCAAGGGATATAAGTGTATGGGATAGAAAAGAATTGCTCTTTCGTCATTCTAGGGCATTTAAATTAACGCGAGAGTTCATCTGCAATAAAAACACTCAAAGATTAATGCAAGTGAGAGCAAGAAAATTTCTATTTGTCTTTTCACCTTGTGCGAGCTGTTGCAGTTGATGATCCTAGAAAGTTTTAGATATTACAAACTCCTTATCCTTCTTGTCTTGCTCAGTGAAAACATCACTGTTATCAATATTGGCATTTTGGACAGACATTAGTTTTACGCTTCTCTCTTGACAAAGCCCTTTTAGCCTCGGCTGTCTGGCCATCGATGGTATGCTTGTCTTGAAGGATTCCGTCGAGAATCACGGGTTCCGTGAAAACAACGAGGTCGAAGCCACGGGGCGGTGACTAAAGGGAAGGATGTTTTTCTTGTTTCCTTTGAGTTTGAATCCATCCCGTGAAGCTAATTTATCTCAAGCTGCCCCAATGTGGGGTGGTTCTTGACAAGGATAATTTAAAAGGAACCTCCGAGTGTGGGCTCAAAAATGGTCAAGCAAAGGATCAATGGTAGTGTATGGGGCAAAGAAATGAGCTGCCTCTCGTTACTTTGGCTACCGTACCTTATCGAGAAATCCCTTTACCTTGTAGAAATGAAACTCTTTCACCATCTTGCAAGAGTTTGGTACGTGAGAATGTGTATAGACCAAGGTTTGCCTCTCATCACCCTGACACACCTCGTTCAATACATCGGAGCAGTTCGACACCATTCGTCGAATTGTCAAAATTTTCACAGGGAATTGATGAATTAAACAGGTAAAATTACCATGCAAGAGTCCCTTCCATGTAATGCACTTGAGGGGGGAAAATTGTATCCATTTTTTAATTATTTCTTCCTTCTGGTTTCTTTCTACTCTTATGAGAAAAGTTTTTTTAGGGAAAGAGATACTTACCTATGCTGGGACAGTGAGGCATACCTGCATGGTAATAAGAAAAGATTGTGGTAATGAGTGGCTTTTTAAGGGATAGGAATTAGAAACGATACAACATTACCCTTCATGATTCCATTCATTGGAGATTCAACTGACAACTCCTTGAGTTTTCTCGGATGTTGATAATTCTCTTCTGACAAGAACAGGAGCTTATATTAGAAATGAGAGGATTGAAGGTAAATTGAGAACGATACAGATTACCCTTCTTCCATTTTGCCTTCAAAGCTAGCGAGTCTTTTCTCCTCTTTACTTTGTTCAGCCTTCTCTGTCTCCTCTCTAGACTTGGTCTCGAAGCTTGAATGAGATCCTCTATAATTAGGAGTGCCTCCAATTGAAAAGTCCTATTGTCGGCGCATGCTATGCCAACGCTGTTGGGGCAGCATCTTCGAGGCATTTCTAAAAATCCCTCGATTCCCGACATGCACGGGGCATGTAATTGCTTGCATGGGGATCTTCGCAGCAAAGCTAATTTTTATTTTAAAGGTCTTGACGGAAGCGGGCGTGACTACCATTGACACTTCCGTGGTTGTCAAGATTGGCTTTGACGCCATTTTGTTATATCCAAGTCCTTTTCAGCTGCTTGCACAGAATCTTTACTCAAATTTGTCCTACATAAAAGAAAAGAATGTGTCATTTCTATGCTAAAGTGGATAAACTTTAGGAACGAAATACACCTTTTTATATGGACTGGAAGATCGCATGCCCCCTAGTCTACTCTTCTAATTAAGCACTTTTTCATCGTGTTTCATTCGAGAAGTCCCAACATTGGTGTTCTATTTAGCTTGCTAGCATGTCGAGTCTAGCATGTTTCTCGGTTCATTATCTCGCAAAAAGAAAAGGGATAGAATGTCATTTCCAAAATTTGTTAAGGAATGAGACATACCTTTTCCTTTCGAAAGGGGGAATCTTTTCTTGATCAGCCCTTGATTTTTATACAAGATGATGTTTCGCTTGTCATGGTGTCAAGGAATGCTCAGCACTCCCTCTGACTTTCTGGAATTGATATCTCACACTAGAAGTAATGAGATTTGCCCCACATTTCATTTTGAAGATTGGTTGATCTTTGCTCGGACTGCCCCTATCAAATGAGTTGGTCTGGTAGCATTACCAGTGTTCTTGATCATGCCATTTTCAAATGTCCATTTTGTAATAACAAATCGAAAAGGAATATGCTCCGAGACACGAAATGAGCGAGTTAGAAAAACAAACAAGGCTATGAGTGTGCACGCTTTTCCATCACTGTTCTTTTTTGCCTTTTTGAAAAATGATAAAACACTCGTTTTATTTTCAAAAGCGTAAAAACAAGGAAGCATGAGGAAGCCCGGGCCTCAGAACACTTTCCTTTACATGGCTCGGATATCATCAATAGGCGGTTTGGAGTACTTCCTCGGGCTCTCAAAACAAAACATTTGTAATTCTTTTGAATAATTCAAGTTTAATTATATTTGTTGGAATGGAAATTGCAACACTAAAATTCCAAGCATAATTACAAATTCCGAAAATTGGGAATCCTAGAAAACAGCTGAGACTTTATAAAGCAAAAAAAGCTCCCAAGTATGGGAGGATTCAAACTATTAAATATGCCTCTATTTTAGGGGAGGAAAATTGAGTCTTTAGTTTACTCAACGACGACATCTGCGCCTCCTGCTTGATTGGATAGTGCATTGCGGAATGAAAACATCTTCGCATCCAATAATTTTTGGATTTTATTTTTCAAGACAACACAATCATTGACGGAATGTCCTATTTTACCCAAATGATAGTCACATGTCTCGGAGGGATTGTAATTAGGGAAACGCTCAAGATTTTCACGCTTTGGTTCTTTAGCAAGCAATCCTTTTTCCAGGAGAATAGGCAGGATCTAAGACATGGGCAAAGGGAGTGGCGTGGACTGTTTTTTGTTATTTCGCCTTTGGGGCGGCTTGCGGCATGAGGCCTGCTACTGTCCACTGTTTATCTACATCATTGAGGAAGGATGAACGGTTTGGGTGTATGCAACATACATATCTGTCATGGATTCTTTCTCTTTTTTCATGCCAAGTTTCTTGGAAGTAGGTTCTATGAACCACCCTTCACACAATCCCATCTCAATTCGTTCGCCCCACGGGAACAAGACGATTAAGGGATTCAAAGAATTGGCACCCACGAGGCGTGTGTGTCTGTATTCATAGGAAAGAGACTTGATGAACAACTTCACTTGTTCATGATGGGTGAGGTTTTGGGGTAACTTTGGGCGGTCGAGTTTCTTCATCCGTGGCATACTCCTTGAAGGACTTACTCTTCTTCTTTTGATGCGCTCCGGATCGTCCACGAGTGGAAGTGACGTCGAGGTTGAATTGGTATTGCTTGAGAAATGCATCGGCGGCATCATCCCATGATTTAAAAGCATCCATATCTTTTGACATATACCATGTCAAAGCTGGCCCCGTCAAACTTGCTTGAAAGGTCTAAATCATGAGGGGTTCATTATCAACGTATTGAGTCATCCGCACATGATACATGTGCAAATGGTGTCTGGGACATGAGGTGCCATCATACTTCTCAAATTCTGGCATTTTGAATTTTTCTGGTACTTTGACCCGTTTGTATATAGACAGGTCAAGTGGGACAGCATGTTGCGGGCCTTGTAGTTGCTTCAGCATCTCCTCGACCTTTGCAAGGCGTTTGTCCTGTTACATCATTAGTACGACTTCAAATTCAGGCTTCATAACGGCGGGGGCGGATCATCCTTAACAGAGACATTTTGCTGTCACTAGCGGAGGCTTTGTCTTTTCCGGTGGGCGGTGGTGATAACAACACCTCGATTGCTGCAGGTGTAGGCGTGAGCTTTCTATTGATGATTCTATTTGCTTGGTGAGGTTTTCAATTGCATTGAAAACCATTTTCATTTCGCCTTCCATATTGTCGGGACGGACATTTTTCTTGGCCATTTTTTTTTACTACCCGAGAAAACGTTAAAAATGAGTATAATGCCTAATAAAGAATCATTTTATGATCTAGGCATATTATTATTACATAATTTCTTTATTTGCAAAGAAAAAAAAAATGAGAAAAAGATTTTTTTTTTTATATATTCATTACGGGAGGCGTCTCAGGGGTTCGAACCCTGGTCACCTTGGACGATTCGCCTCATCTCTGGATACCACTTGGGCCAAGGGCGGGTGGTGTCTAAAAGGGCAAAAGATTTTATTTAAAGCATAAAAAGCGGCCCGAGTTATATTAACATTAACACTACCCAAAAATACTTTTAAGGATGAAAATCAAAAACCTACGAACATAATTACAATGAAAATATAAAAGATATGAGGTTTTAACAAAAAGAACGTCCTTCCCGGATACTCATTCCATAGACAATGGGAGTCTACAGTCTTTTTGAGCTGCTTATTTTCATGGACAAGCTCCAAAACAAGCGTATTCCTTGTCTATAGACTGCAATCAACGAGTGATTTAACAGTAACAAATCAATTGAATAAGTAGGCTATATAATAAAATGAGAAAGGGATAGAATATATACCTTTTCTTGAACCATGGCAATCACAACGACATACACATGAAGAGTGAGGTTCGATTTCTATTTTAGACTTGCTTAACAAAGTGAAATTAAAAGGGCGCTGACCGTCGTAGTCTCGCGTTGGTGTCAAGTCCTTTTAACCTCGCCAAATCGAAAGGAATATCTTATAGTCACGCGAATAGCGGCTAAAAATATTTCTTTTACGATTTTAAGAAATAAATTTCGGGAAAAAGAAAGGCAACCTCTACATCATGAGACTCGCGTTCGAGGTCGTATCTTTCTTAAGACCATCCTAAAATGTCCTATTACGGCATAGGTCCGGCAGCGTAGTTGTGTGTTCAATAGTGTGGTGCTAAATCATTAAAGCATGCACAACAATTTATAAACAACCAATTTGAACCTGCAAAACAAATAACACCTTAATGTCAAGCTCATATCCGAGTCTTTTTTGCTGCCAAACAAAAATTATTTTGAACAAGGAAAAATTTTTGGCTTAAGCCTACTTTGAAAAATACAGGTCCCAGCCGGAGTCGCTTAACTGTCATGATTGACTCCCGACCCCTCGTTTTGGACAACATGCAAAAAAGGAGGGGGCTCAGATAATACATGCTAAGTCTAGGTTCAGGACTTAACTCGGGCTCTCCCAAGCCCGTACCATATCGCGACTTAGGGTTTAAATATTTAACATGCAAATGGTTTACACCAAGGAGTCGCCACTAATCGATTTGAGGTGGGTCGATTAGAAATCCAAATAAGGTGATGGGAGAATCACCCTATTCCTGCGAACTAGAGATTAACTGAATTCGGGGACTTGATTACACTAGTTGGATAACTAATGCCCTTTCGGTATCATTTTACCCTGTTCATTTTTTGAAAACATTTATCAGGCAATTTGGATCGATTTTAGGACCTTTCTCCTAACATGTGAGGTGATCAAGCGAGTGCATAATCAGAAACGATTAGCAGTCAAAAGCACAACAATTCATGCAGCCTAAGATTCTAACCTTAACTAAGTCAGATGACATTCAGAAACACAACAACTCATGCAATTATTTAAAAACATGTACAATACCAACGCATAAAAGAATAAAAATAAAACATGCAAAATACCATCGCGTTACCTCAGGCTTGTCTAATTTAAATAAGACAATAACATGCATAATATGACAAAGGATTAAAACACTCAGATAATCCTCAATAAAAAAAATTTTTTATTTTTTTTCGAAAAAAAATATATAAATAAAAAAATAAAACGAAAATATATTTTTTGAATCTTTTTGAAATTTAATTTAGTTTAATTTTAATTTTTTTAGGAGAAAAAAAAATAAATATAAATATAAATATAAGACAAAGAAAATGAAAATATTTTTTAAAATTTTTTTTAAATTTTTTAGTTAATTTAAAAACGGAAAAGAAAAAGGAAAAGAAAAATCCTTTTTAAATTTTTTTATTATTATTTTAAATTTTAATTTTTTTTTAATAAAATAAAATAAAAATATAATATAATATAATATAATGGTCGGGTCGGACGAGATCGACTCGAGTCAACGAACCCGACCCGGTCGTTGACCGGGTCGGGTCGCCCATCGATCCGGATCGATTAGAATCGACCGAGTCAACGGATCCGACTCGAGCATTGACCCTGTGTCGGATCTGGCGATCGGGCCGGTCGACCCGATTCGTGAGACCCGCGGGGAGAGGGCGCCGGTGGGGCCAAAATCGCCATCCACGGCTAACCCGGCCGGTGCCGCCCCTCGAATCGCCCCTTGGGCCACCACCGACGCCACGGATTGCCTGGGTCATCGTCCGTTGTCGATTCCGGCGGCGGCACCAAACCGAACTTGTTTCTCTGGGGCAATCCCGAGCCACCGATTGGGCGTGAGAAAAATGAGGTGTTTCAGTCTCCTTTGGCGATCGGTCGACTCAGCTGACCGATTCACCTCAATGATTGTTGAGGGGCCCCAGGACCGAGCAGTGATGGCGGGGATTGGCGAAATGGCCGACACAATCCCAGCTGAGCTGTGTCCCGCGAGCAGGGGAAGCGGAGGAGGCTCTCGGCGAGGGGCTCCACCGGTCGTCGGCCCGCGTCTGCGGATGGTTTCGGTGGGTCTAAGGGGCGTCGATGACCACTGCTGGTTCGCCTTGGCTCCGGGCGTGACCTCGATCTTCTCTCTCTCTCTCTCTCTCTATTCGCTCTCTCTCTATTTTTTTTGAATGAGTCGATCTCTCTCTCTCTCTCTAGCTTTTATAGGCGTGGTGAGCACATGCCTCTCCGCGTGGCCCGGCGGCCCTGCGCAGTCTATGCCACCCACGACTTCCGTGGGCCATGGCGGCCGGTGCCGAGGCTTGAGCGAGTAGGTCCGAGACGGGCAGAGAGGAACAAGGAGCTGAGAGGGAGAAGGAGATAAGGCAAAGCCAGGAAACGGGGAAAGAAGGGACTGGCAATTAATGTGAGTCCTTTGGCGGTTTCTTCGAAGCTTCCCCGCCCGCCGACGACGATGACGAAGAGCGGCGCTGCTGAGGCGCTGGTGTGACGACGGCGGAAGGGGGTAATGTGGCAAGGGACAAATGACAGCCAAGGGAGAAGGAAGGAGGAGAGAATTTGGGCGGGCGGCCCGGCTTGCACGAGGGAAAAAGAAAAGAGAAAAACGGGCTAGGCCCGCGCGAGGGGGGAGAAGAAAAGAGAAGAAGAAGAGGGCTTGGGCCCGCGGAAGGAAAAAAGGAAAAGGGCCAGGGGAGGAGGCTGCGCATGGGGGTGGGGAAGGAAGAAACGGGTCGGGTCGGCCTGGCCCCAACCTCGCCCAACTCGATTTTTGTTTTCTTCTTTTTTTAAAAATAATAATAATAATAATAATAAATTTAATTTTTAAATTTTTTTTTTACTTTAATAGTCCCTATTAATGCAAAATGTGCCTAATTTCTATATATAATGCATTTAAATAAAAATATTTTTGTTTTAGGAATTAATAAAAATTAACTTCTAAATTTTGTGTAATTAATTTTAGGCAAATTAAAAATAGATGTCAACAATCGCCATCATGTCCGATAGGTAAACGCCCCGTCTCTCTCGACGTCAAATTCTCGCGTTGCGTTCGTGGTTTAAATCATGGGTATGCGGACGACCGGCTCTTGTTGCTGTATCTTCCAATTGGTCGTGTGAATTGTGAGAAATTTTAGGAAGAGCAATGGCTATGGGTAACAATGATGTTGATTCTTTAAGCTTGTATGAGCTTGACACATTGATAAGGGCGGGGACGAAGCTCGGGAAATGGAAAAGATTGGTCCCTATTCCAAAAAAAAAAAAAATCCTAAACCCAACCGGATCGACCCGACCCGACCCGACCCTATTTTTGGAGTTTATGCTGAATAGGGTCTTGGGTGGCCGGGTCAATCAAGCGTGACCATGTATATTTTGGGTCGGTTCGGGTATAATGATAGCTCGACCCGACCCGACTGACCGATCCATTGACACCCTTGAAAATCGGGGCTTAAATCGGATAATCTTATAGAATTATATGGTAGTATTTTGTATGTTATTTTTTTACTCTTTGTTGTGTTATTATTATACATATTTTTTTTAGAATATAATTGCATTAACTGTTATGTTTTGAATATTGTCACCTTAGTTAGGGTTAGAATCTTAGACTGCATGTCTATCTTGTTTGCTAATTGTTAATATTTGTGTACTCGCTCGATCACCTCACATGTTAGGAAAAAGTCTTAAAATCAACCCAAAATTACGACAAATATTTTCTAAAATAAACAGGATAAAATGATACCAAAAGGGCATTAGTTATTTAACTAGTGTAACCAAGTCTCGAACTCACTTTAATCTTTGGTTCATAGGAGTAAGGTGATTTTCCCGTCACCTTAATTGAGTTTCTAATCAACCCACCTCAAACTGATTAGTGGCGACTCCTAGATAAAAATCATTTGCAAATTAAAAATTTAAACTCTAAGTCGCAATATGGTATGCGCTTGGGAGAATCTAAGTTAAGTCTCAAACTTAAACTTAGTGTGTACCGAGCAAGACTCTCATTAAAAAAAAAAAAAAAAATCGGAGATTGGTCGTGACATGTACTTATCCAAACCAAATTATTTAACATTGTTTCTTCCTAGATTTCTTGGAGTAAAACATTCACTTCTTGTTCAACTCAACTGTTGGCGTTGTAAAGGTAAGATGGAAAATTTTTAGTCAATGCTCGACATTTGGGGCTTATAAACAAATGGTGAGGCATTTGGCTCGACGACATTCAAGTCAAATCATCAGCTGAATGGACAAATTTAGAATACCACTGCGTGATGAAGACATAAGGAGTCTTTTCTGTTTAGTAAGTTCTAGGCGTCGTGTACAAACGAAGAGGTCTGGCCTCCCAAAAAAACGCAACAATAGTCGATCATAAGATTTTGAGATGGATTCTTTTCCATCTACGAGATGTTCCATAGGAGCTTAGAAGTGTGAGGAAAGAGAACTTTTCTTTTAGAGCTGCCATATAAGCAACTTGACCATAGGAGTCGTAAATGAGGGTTTCTGTTACCCTCTCGAGACTCAGATCTCGAAAAATATTAACAGCGTTAAATTAAATTAAAGTAAACCATATCTATTGAATGTAAATTCTTAAATAAGTTTTTGTGAGTATTGCGACATTACATCGGAGTAACAATAAAACATATCGGTAGATGGCGAACGGGTTATAACCAGAGAACCATGGAAGCTCCTTAAAAATAATAATTGATCGATCGAAGGGCTTGATTGCAAAAGTGTGAAAGTTATAGAGTACTCCAACGAAAGAAACAAGTGAGGGGTAATTGTTTTGGGTTGTTTTTTTTTTTATGCTGTCTCCGCCCTCGCCTGGCCTTACACGTGGCAGCTCCCAGTCAATTCAAAGAGAACCCTCCCCCTTCGCTTTTACCTAGGGTTTCTCGTTGGTTGTCGGAATCAGTTTCATTTACTCCATCGACTGCTATTTTACCTCTGAAAGTGCTGGCAGTGCCAATGCGGTTCCTTTTGCTTCGTTGTCCCGCTCTTCTTCTTTGAATTGAGTCCCCTATAAGTTGGACCTGAACCACTCTAGCTTAGCGGCAATTCCATTGTGGAGTGGGGCGCTTCGGGGTGTGATGTTTTTCGCCGTGAGGGACTCCAGAAATGACCGCGTCTCCTGGTTACCCTGCCATGAAGGTCGCGCGCGTATCGGAATTCAGCCCCCGGGTACGAAGATTTTTGGTTTAAAGACAAGTGGGCTTGTGTGGAACTGTCGAGATAGCGTCGGCAATTTGTGTGTTGGTCTACATTTTGAGCCGTTCCTTAACTGCATGAATACTGGGCTTATACTATATATCTGCGGCCAAAGTTTTTGGAATTGGACAGAGAGAATAGTTGCCTGGATGGGTTTCTGAACAATAAAGAAATACTTGGGAATGAGCGTTAAAATTGGAAACTTCATGTGCGTGTTTCACAGCGAGGCAATATAGGTGGTTTGCGTCGGTGTCGGTGTTGCGTATCTCCGTTTGAATTTGTCATCGGGGGTGAAGATTGTGGTGAAGAGAGACCAGGCTTGTTGAAATTGATGAGATGACTAAATTGTTTGTTTGATATTCTTTCTGTTTGCGGCATTAGCACTGGACTGGCAGAGCCGAATTCAGAGTTGAATCAAACTAGTAGTTGCCGTCATCTTTGACGTGTCTTTCATTACTAGTACTTCCTTAGTGTGCTTCCTTTGATGCTTGTATGTTTGGATCGAATTACAGTTGAAGGCAGTATGCATTTGTGTAGGAAAGAGCCTATTTGCTCGACATGTTGGAGATCATAGTTTCAGCATTTGTTAGATGTTGATGTTGGTGGGTCATGGGTTATCATGACTCGTGACATCTACCCACTTCTAATCTTTGTTTGCCAGATTCTCATTTTAGTTATCTTTCCTCCGCACTCCAATGATGTTTTTCTTTCTTGGGGCGCCATTCCTGCCTGAGGAATTTGAGCTTCTACGTTATAATAGTTAACATGATTAATCGCAAGATTTTATATATTTGACCATCATAGATGGTGCACTGTTGCAGCTTCACTTGATTGGACATCCATTTTAACTACTGAATGCGGGGTAAGGTTCCTGAAGCAGTGTGCATCGAAAAATCCAATGGACATTAGCTGTCACCTATAGTTTCATAGGCTATCTAATCATTATTCAAGAATACTTGTGTACTTTAGCATACCTTTACAATGAGTCACATGTATATTAAGTTAACTGAGTACCATCAAGCATTTTAAACAGATGTCGAGGTCTGCATCCTAGCTTGGTGTGCTGGAGTTGAACCCCAACAATGAGCCAAAATGGGGGATAAAATTACACAGTCGTTAAGGTCTACGTCCTAGCTTGATATGCAGACTTCTGTTCGTCCCTTCCCAAGTCACTTGTCTGCTTTTAAAGCACCTCATAGGCTCATAGCATTTTCGATTATTGATCTGGCTGAGTCGTACATTATATTATAGTACTATTAAGCCATGATAGCTAGTTGTTGATTTTCTGTATACATTCATGTATCATGGCGGAGAGCATCCGGTTTTAACCTTTTAACACCTTCTTTGTACACAACAAGTTCTGTTTGGCATAGCCAAAATGTTAAAACTGCTTATTCGAAGCCAATCCCAATTTGGTGCTGAGATTTGTTTGCTGGCTGATTTATGTCATATTTAATCCTGAAATGACTGAGCATGATTTATCTTTTAGTCTAACTGCACTGCAGAAGACCATGGTGTATGAGTGCATTTTATTGCCTTTTTGTAGCGTGCAAGGTTATTGCGGATTATTAGGTTATTGAAAATCAGCTTTGAGAAATGCTTGTCTCTCATCAGTGGATATCTCTTTTAATCTTCATTACTGTGTTGTAAACCTATGATGCACCGACACGTTAAAATGGCCAACGTGTCGATGTCGGGACACCGACACGCGTGTCGGACACCGACACGCGTGGACACGCCTTCGACACGCGGTCAACACGGTGTCGGATTTCCGACACGAAGTCAACTCTCCGGACACGCCTCCTCCGACACGCGAGCCCGGCGTGTCCGAAGAGTAAATTTGTAAAAATTAAAAACAGAGAACAATAAAAGCGCGTAGACCTCCAAATTAGGGCTCAAACACAAGTGCATCTTTACTTATCCGTGACTGACGAACTCCTGTCCTCTGCGCCGCTCGCCGCTCGCCGCTCCATCTCCCGCTCCCGCTCCCGCTAGCCGGTCGTGCTCGCCGCTCGCGCTCGCGGCTCCCTCTCCTTCTCCCGCTCCCGCTCGGTACATCTCTCTGTTTCGAAAGAAATTGCGGTGGCTGCTGGGAAGAAGGGAGAAGTCAGGGAAGGGGGTTGGGGGAAAAGGAAAAAGTGGTGGGGTAGGGTAGGTCAGATGGGTGGGCTGGGTTTTATTTTTTATGGGGAGGTCAGATGGGGAGGTTAGATGGACGGGGGGAAAGATATTGTGGTCGATTGCATATTTTTTTCTTATTAAGAGTTGTGATAGGTAATTTTATAATTGTGATGGCCTGATTATTATTAGACATGTCATTCTATAATTATGGTAGGTCATTCTATATTTGTTGATGAATTTTGAGGAGAAGTTTGCATATCGCATATACCCTGTGTCCCTAATTGAATTTGTAAATGTGCTTCTTTTTATGGATGAGTTTATAGAACCTAAACTAGTCAAGTTCATCTTTTTATTGGAACTTAATGGTTTTATGGGTTATAATAAACCAATTGTTTTTTTGTCATTATGGTATATTTAATTATTAAAAATATATATTTAATATACGTGTCCCAACGTGTCGGAAAATGACATTTTTTTAGAATTGTCGTGTCGCGTGTCGTGTCATGTCGTGTCGCGTGTCGCGTGTCGGTGTCGGTGCAACATAGGTTGTAACTGGTACTTCACACCACACGTTTTCTGGATTCTATTGTGCAGCTGGCATGACAAAGCCATGACGTTGGAGCACCATCAGTAGAAGAAAGCCAAGACTAAGAATCAGCCACATAAACACAAATGTCGGATTCTCCGTGCAGTCAAACTGCCAGGAGCGGTAGTTCTTCTGGTCATGTGATCAAGGTCGGAACGACAGAGGGTAGTATTGCGGCTGGGATAGGTTTTGCATCTTTAGAGTGCCCCAAAGCCTGTCTGAGAGCAATTAGAGGGCGTACCAGCCTAACATGGTCCCCATCAGCCCCTACAACCACGGAAAGCCGCAGTTTCAGAAGATTCAAGAGCACAAGTGGCAATTCACCATTGATCTGCTCAATCGAGCAAACAAAGGAGGGGACATGCTAAGGCACTTCACTGAGGCTTTAAAACCAATGGAAGAGAAGATAAGAAACTGTTATTCTGAGACCTTAGCTTTCGACAGCGATGAGCTCACTGAGATGATGGTACTGGATGGTTGCTTTATCATTGAACTGTTCTGCAAGTACTATGGTCAATTGGCAGGCCACACCAATCCAAGGCATGACCTCTTACTGACCGAGCCCTGGGTGTTGCCTTCCCTCATGCGGGATCTCACCAAACTCAAGAACCAGATTCCTTGGTTCGTTCTCAAAGCTCTGTTCGATCTGACGGTGGGTTCCTGGAATGAGAGCCATCCTTCTCTATCCAATCTTGCCTCGAGTTTCTTCAACTGTATGTTTCAAAGACCAGATGCAGACGCAGAGGCTATCTCGACGAAGTTCTCCGATTGGGAAGGAGAACATCTGCTTAATTTCCTCCGTTTGAATATCAACCCGGATTCTCGAGAAACAATTAAAAGACCAAGCAAACACCTTCACCTGATCCAGCTGGCAACTAAGCTCCACCGGGCACGAATTAAGTTCGAGCCAACCCATCGTGAAAGTTTCATGGACATCAAATTCAGCAATGGTGTTCTGGAAATTCTGGTACTTTGATTCGATGACCTGCTGAGTTCTCTCTTCCTCAATTTCATTGCCTTTGGGCAGTGCCACAGGGCTTCTCCAAGCATGTCACAGCTTATACCACTTTCATGGCTTGCCTACTTAACACACCAGCAGATGCCAAGTTCCTGTGCGACTGCAAGATCATCGAGAGATATTTTGGCACAGATAAGCAAATTGCCCGTTTCTTCAGCAACATCGGGAAAGATATTGTGTTCAACTTCCGCAGGAACTATTTATCCCAGGTGTTCCAGGATGTGAACGCGTACAGCGAAAAGGACTGGCGAGTGCGTTGGGCGGCTTCAAGAACACCTACTTCAGCACACAATGGTCTCTCATATCAGCTGTAGCAGCATTTGTACTTCTTGTTCTCACGACAGTTCATTCTTTCTTTGCTGTGTATGCTTATTATCGACTTCCTTCTTTATTTCCATCATTAGTAATGTTAACCCTGTGTATTCATTTTGAACAAGATATTTAAGGAATGAAACTCGTACTGCATATAATTCTTAGAGTTTATGAGACTAGAATGAATTGCAGCTCAATGAATGACTCACTACTTTATATTGTCAATCTTACCTTTACACTTTGAAATGCAATTCTGTATTTTCCAGATGCAATCATCACAATGCAGTCTGGTCCTGAGAACCAGGGTGCTCGATCTCTAGAGCCACCCACTTAAACTTTTCTCGATCACCAAATAGTAATAATATAATAGCAGTACTTCTCCCATGAAAAAATTGATAGAATCTTTTTAAAATAAGTAGGAGAGTAACAAAGATTAACCAGTCCTTCTAAGGCTATGCTTGATTTCATTTGGTCATAAGAATATTACCTCTTTCTTATTCTTCTTCTGGTTGTATGGGCTTTGTTTTGCATTCTGTATCTCGTTGCTGCCACCCAAGGGAGAGGATACCACATACGTGTTGGTCTTTCCTCCCCATTTTTATCTTTTGAGTTCCCTTTGTCTCCTGCGATGACTGATTCCTTTGGAATACTGCCGATGTAGATGTTCCTCGTGCTTGGTGGAAGCTCAAAGAGTTTTGGTCGGTTTTGGTTTTACATTGGAAGATCTAGGCTTCTAAATGAAAGTTCACTACAGATTTGAGAAACTTTTGGTAATTCCTTTCCTGTTAAATGGTTGCTGTTTAGCCGGGCAGGAGAGACCAGCTGGTCATATTTCTCAATCTCGTGCTCTCGCTGCTCCTGGAACCTCTCTTGTAACTTTACTGGGTCCCATTTGAAAGCCTCAACTCCTGCTGATTTATCTGGAACATTTTCAACCTCAACGTCTTTAGTACAGATGAGCAGAGCCAATTAATAGGAGGAAAGCAGGTGCAAGATTTTAAGAGTCCATGTTTTCATGTGAATTGCAAAATGGGTCATGCCATGAAAAGATGCCATGAAAAGATGGGTATTGTTTGTTGGGCGTTATACTCTTTACTTAGCTTAAACAAACAGCTTTCTTTTAAGAACTTCAGCTCAAGCCTTTAGTAGTATGATGCAAGCGCGATAGAAATTAGGCTAAACAGAAGAATCGAAGCGATAAGAGGAACAAACTGTTCTCTCGATTGATTAACTATTAAAATATCCAAAGTCTGCTTAAAGGAAATCCTAAAAGAAGCTTATATATCCCCAAACCTAGCCCTACTAGGATGAGTAAACATCAAAACGTAAAATTACAAAACTACCCTTTACTAAATTAACCCATAAAAAAACTAAAAAAAAAAAACCATCTAAACAACCCCGAATCGCGAAAATCCATCGTTAGTCATGGTCGGCGTGAGTATTGATCAAAGACGCCGTTTTCGCTTTTAGCCAATCAAATTTGAGCTCAATCGATATCTTTGACTTGCCCCACGGTTCGTCAGGTTATATAACGGGTCCGCGGTCCCCAGGTGCATCATCCTCCCTGCTAGAAAGATTAGTCCTCGAATCTACGCCGCCTTCATTGTCGTTGTTAATCTCCTCGGGATCTTCTTCTCTTTCAGTATAGTAAGGTGACAAATCTACTACATTAAAAGTTCCAAATACATTATACTTACCCGTCAATTCAATCTTGTAAGCATTGTCACTAATTCGGCTCCAAAACTCGAAGGGTCCATCAGCTCTAGGTTGAAGCTTGCCAAACCTACCCGCTGAAAATTGTTCTTTCCTAAGGTGAATCCAAACTAGATCACCTTTCTTGAAAACGACTCTTTTCTTGCGCATATTCGCGTTGGTTATACTTCATATTCTGCCTGTTGATCGATTATGGACACGAGAATGCGACTCTTTGATATGCTTTGCATGTTCTTTAACCGAACTAAATTACTTGAGAACTGGTATCGGTGTGAGATCTAATGGAGTAATTGGATTACGTCCATAAACCACCTCAAAAGGAGTCTTGTCTGTAGTTTGGTTCTACGATCCGTTATATGCAAATTCTGCACGAGGCAATGCCAAGTCCCATTGTCGCAGATTATCCCCAATCAAACTCCTCAACCAAATTCCCTAAGATTCAATTGACAACCGGTTTGACCATTAGTCTAAGGATGATGAGATGAACTAAATTTCAAACTTGTACCTATGTACCTCCAAAGAGTGCGCCAGATGTGACTCACAAACTTCACATCACGATCCGAGGTTATAGACTTAGGAATTCCATGCAGCTTAACAATCTCCTGTAGAAACAATCGAGCAACCTGTGAAGCATCATATGACTTGCTACACGGGACAAAGTGGGCCATCTTCGAGAACCTATTGACAACCACCATTATTGAATCCTTACTCCGTTACGTTCTTGGCAAACCCAAGACAAAGTCAAGGCCCGACATCCTCCCACGGTGCAACTGGAACAGGTAGAGGCATATACAATCCTACATTAGTACTCTTGGTCTTTGCCACATGACATACCCCGCACCTCTTTATAAAAGCGTGTCACGTCACACTTCATCCGAGGTTAATAAAATGTTCACTCAACAAGGCCTTTGTCTTATCCATGCCAAAATGCCTAGTTAAACCGCCTACATGTCCCTCAATAATAATAGATTCTCTCAAAGAACATTGAGGAATGCACAATCTGTTACCTTTAAATAGGTAACCCTTTATGATATGAAATTACTGAAAAGGCTCCATTTTGCTCTTCCTCCAGATATCTCCAAAATAAGGATCAACATATAATTCTTTAAAAGTATCAAAGCCTAGA
Organism: Syzygium grande; assembly: GCA_024733475.1. Classification (NCBI taxonomy): domain Eukaryota; kingdom Viridiplantae; phylum Streptophyta; class Magnoliopsida; order Myrtales; family Myrtaceae; genus Syzygium; species Syzygium grande. Next base: position 38,592,901 of record JAMXDD010000005.1, on the reverse strand, counting down.
ACATTTACCTGCATCGTAGACAGCAAAGAGTGTTTTCTGCTCAATGCATCTGCCACACTATTTAGCACTCCTGCTTTATGCTTGATGGAAAAACTGAAAACTTGAAGGAACTCCACCCACTTTGCATGCCTTGCGTTCAATTTGTGCTACCCATTGATGTATTTCAAGGCTTCATGATCAGAAAATAAGATAAACTCTTTCGAAATAAGATAGTGCCTCCAATGCTCCAAACTCCTTATAATAGCATAAAATTCTTTATCATAAGTTAAATATTTCCTTTTCGCCTCATTCAACTTCTCACTAAAGAATGCTACGGGTTTACATTTTTGACTTAAGACACCCCCAATACCAACACCTGAAGCATCACAATGCACCTAAAAATCTCATTAAAGTCAGGAAGCAAGAGAATAAGTGCTTGGTCACCTTCTTCTTTAATAATTGAAAGACAGCTTCTGTCTCCTTAGTCTATACAAATTTACTTCCTTTCGGATAATCCGTCAAAGGTGCAATAATAGTACTGAAATCCCGAATAAATTTCCGATAAAAGACGCAAGCCCATAAAAGCTACGTACCTCATGAATATTTTTCGGAATCTCTCAATTTGTAATAGCCTCAACCTTAGCTACGTCCATATGAATGCCCTTCTTAGTTACTATATATCTCAAAAAGGTCACCACGATCGGTCAAGAAGTGACACTTCTTGGTATTAGCATATAATTTCTGCTTCCTCAATGTCTTGAACACCTTTCTCAAATGCTGTAAGTGTTGATCAGTCGATGCATTATATGTCATGCCTCGAACTCTCGTCAAGCCAGCGACATCTGCCTCCGGTCGAGCAGTTGCGACATCCGGGAACGTCGCCGACCTCAATTCGCCATCGAGACTTACAACCACAGCGGATAATAACAAACAATCCTGGACAATTATAAAACTGGGGGAGATTAGGGAGGATTTACAACTTTTATTTCCCAATATCAAACTTATGCCATAGTATTTACAATTACAAAGCCCTTACATGTGCAAGTGCCCCAAAAACTACAAGTCTTTGAATATACAGGTACACACCGAACTACATCTACAACACTGTGGAAGTGTGCTTAATCCAGATGAAGTTATCGCCCATCGGAAACTCGCAACGTCCAACTCGTGTGTGCACGGGTACCCCAAAATGCTCTGGTGGCGGCGGTGGAGGATTCATGGCTCGGTCGCAGCCGAAATGTTTGGTTGAAAACAATCGTGAGACACTTCTCAGCAAGTTCACCCCTAAACCCAACCTAGGCTATCACGCACCTCCGGACAATCACATAGACACACATGCATTCGTACACATCAAATCATTACATTGCAGGCACATCAAATAATCTAGTCAAACTCAAGCATGCGTACACCCGTACTCAATCACAATCACATCGTATGCAAACACATGCATGTATCGTTCTCATCCCACTATTCCTTCCATTCTCATTTCACTTTCATATCCACCGCCAAATGACCAGCGTTGAAGTACACGCCTCGGGCACACCGCGATCATTCATTTTCCTCTTTCACTGCGCCAATGACCCGCGTTGAAGTACACGCCTAAGACACACTGCGATCATTCATTTTCCACTTTTCACTCGCTAGTGACTCGCGTTGAAGTACAAGCCTTAGGTACATTGCAATCATTCATTTTCCTCTTTCACTCGCCGGTGACCAGCGTTGAAGTACACGCCTCGTGCACTGCTGCGATTATTCATTTTCCACTTTCACTTTCGTCGGTGACCAGCGTTGAAGTACACGCCTCAAGTACTGCTGCGATCATTCCTTTCCACAACACTTTCAAGCCCACGAAAGCGTACACGCCTCAGGCCATGTTTCTTATCCGGCGTAAACATCTACGCCCTCGGGCTCAACATCTACCACCCTCTTTGTACAATCCGTGTAGAAGTTCACGCTTAGGCTGGCGGTCTTCGGTAATACCGAGGCATCGTCCGCAGAAGCGTACACGCCTCAAGACGGCACAATTTTCCACAATTTCTCATACCATGCCACACACCATTCTTTCTTTTTCAAGTACACGCTCAATATGCATTAACCACAATCCATGGCCCATTACACGCAGCCCCGACACGCACCATTTAATACACAATTCATGCTCATTCAACATTGGACATGGTACTATCAATAATTAATTTTAATCTGACTAACATGTGCATCCAACAAGCATATACAATCACCTAATTGCACAACATGCTCAATTTGATCATCACAATTTATTTATAATTAAATATGCCTCCAACACGTAAATTTTCATTTTTCTCCAACCAAATGGCGTCCAGATTAATTCCGATCCTTCATGGGACTTTCTCGCCATAATTTCTAGGTTCCAAAAATTCAACTTGCGTCTCGATCGGACCATCATAGCCTTGTGAACAGTAATCCATAGCTTGTGAACAGTGATTCGCAACATATGAACAGTAATTCGCAGCCCCCATTTTTATGAATTTCCAATAAATATTACCGAATTAATTCCTAAGGCCTGCCATAAAATTTCCCTCCCTATTCATACAATTCCGCACCTAATTCCATACTAATTTTGTCCGAAAATTATCCGTCGATACCTGAAGTCCTAAAGTAAGTTTAGGCGTGACTTTCTCGCCATTAAATATTGGTTCTAAAAATCCAACTTGCATCCCGAACCGAGCATCACAGCCTCGTGAACAGTGAATCACAGCTCGTGAACAGTGATTCTTAGCTTAAAATTCCCTCAAATCGTCCTCCAAAAATTCCAAATTAATTCCTTAAGGCCCGCCATACATTCCCGGTCTAAAGTCCCAACATTTCGCACCCGCACAAGTCCAATTTCACCCAAAATCAAATTGTTCGGTGATACCCAAAATTCTAAATCGAGATTAAAGTATGACTTACCGCGTTCTAGGCTAAAACGGCTAGAACGGAAAGCGGCGGCGCTCTACGGCGAAGGCGAACAACTCACGGTGGCTCCCGGCTTGCACGGCGGTGGTCCGGCGGCAGCGTGGTCTTGCACGGCTGGAAATGGGTCACGGGGAGAGAGAGAAAGAGGGAGAAACAGTGAGGTTTGAGGCTGGTGGTGGCGGCGTGGGCGGCTAGGGTGGCGGCTAGAGGGCAGTCCCAACAGGCGGGGCGCGGCGGTGCCGGCGGTGGAGAGAAACGGCCAAGGGAGCTCACGGTGGAGGAGGGGAAGCTCACGGCAAAAGAAAAAAAAAAGGGGGAAGGGGCTGATCGTGAAAATGAAGGAGAGAAGGGGGAGGAAGACCACATTCTTGACTCAAATAGTGATTTTTACCAATTGCGAAAATGACCAAAATGCCTTTTTTATATTTTTAATCCGACGGTCCCGATTCGATCTTATCTTGATCCGACGGCCGAGATCGATTCTTGCACAAAAATATCCAAGGGTATACTTATAATTTCCCAAAAATCCAAGGGTGAAATTGTTCAATCAAAATTTTGGAGCAAAATTACCAAAATGCCCTTTACCCTTAAAACATACCCTTTAATAAATCCTAGGGTATTTTGATCACTTTCTCCGTTTCTTGTCCAAATCAAATTTTCCGAAGGAATTAAGTACACCAAAAATTTAGGCGTGTCATGTGCAGCGTCGTCCTAACGTTCGACGTGACTTCCTAATTTTCGGTGTCCAATTTGGGCAAAAATTCCATAATTAAATTCTATTAAGCGTAACTCGGCGTTTTTCAAGCTAACGGGCGGCTTGCTGGGGAAATTCGCAGAATCGACTCATGACCGATACTGAATTGAGTCACGTGCAAGTCCGTTCGATGCGTAACGATCTCGGTTGTCATAAAATCGCGAAAATCAATCACTTAATCCAAGGGGTATGATCATTCGGTATAATTTCTGAATCATTCGTCAAGTCGTTTAGTGGTCCAACGGAATCACTCGCGATCCACTACTAGGACGGTGGTGAAGCGACCCCTAACTATCCTTGGATAGGCCAACGGTGACTCAAAATATCACTTTTGTGATTTAATGATCGAAATCCATTCACGGTCGAATTTCCTTTAGTCATGCGAATTTAATTCTCCTATTAGTCTTTCCTAATGGTTAGCATTTCGGGAGTGATCGGGGTTCAAAGTAGAATTTTCTTTGCGAGCACATTTCATAAAATCCAGTATTTCATAAATCTCAAATGGACTAATTTTTTCAGGATGTCACACTATAAACCAATATATTATCAAAATATACTACGACAAACTGGCTAATAAAAGGCCGAAACACCCGATTCACCAGTCTCATAAAGGTGCTCGGTGCGTTAGATAACCCGAAAGGTATCACCATCCACTCATACAGACCATCTCGAGTTTTAAAAGTGGTTTTCCACTCATCTCAAGGATGCATTCTAATCTAATGATACCCATTTCTCAAGTCTATCTTGAAAAGATAGTCACTCCCATCTGATTGATCAATTAAATTATCAAATCTCGGGATAGGAAAGCGATACCTGATCATGATCTTGTTAACAGCTCCGCTATCCACACACATTCTCCACAACTCGTCTTTCTTAGGAACCAACAAAGCTGGCCTTTGCACAAGGGCTCATGCTCTCTCAAATTGCACCTTTTCTAATAATTCCTGCACTTGCCTCTGCATCTCCTCATGTTCCTTAGGATTCATTCTGTAAGCTGCCTTATTAGGAATAACAGCTCCTAGAACGAGATCTATACAATGCTGAATGTCCTCATGGGTGGCAATCCAGGTGGCAATTCCTCTGGTACGACATCAGCAAACTCCTCAAGTATAGGCAAAACTTGAGTTGAAATTTCTGGACTATCAAGATTATGCTCCATGACTACAACAGCAAAAAGCTCTGGGGCATTCACTGCCTCCTCCTGGAACTCTGATTTGGAAAGTAGATTACTTTTCCCTTCTTTTCTCAAATCTGAAGGACCCGGAGTAATGGTCCGGCCATCCTTCTTGAAGGTGTATGTATTTTTGAATCTGTCATGCTGTGTTTTCCTGTCAAACTGCCAAGGTCTTCCTAACAGAATATGACAAGCATCCATTGGAACTACGTCACCCCACACTTCATCAATATATTTCTTCCCAATCGAGAACTACACTAAACACCTCTTGCTTACTTTTACCTCATTCCCCTTCCTAAGCCATGATAGCTTATATGGTTGAGGATGTTGGACAAATTATAACAGTCCGGATTTTGACTCATTTTTGGATTTATAAAGCGTATAATTGGCAAAGGCGCTTATAATAGAATTTGCATACAGAACCGATCACTCTCGGGTTCTTATTTTTAAAAATAGAAATTTTGCTAGAATCTTTTCGATCGAATTTGGCCATTATTTATACCCGAACTTGGCAATCGATTTCGGGAGTTCGGGGACGAAATAAATTGGACTGTCGATATCATTGTGACCAGCATCGAGATTGTCAAGAATAGTGGAAAAGTGGATTTTTGAACCAGGTGCGAATTTGGACTGGTAGACCTCCCTCGTAGTGTGGTTTGGGTTATTTTATTTTGGCCATGTGCCCTAGAATATTGTTGGGATTTATCGTGGATTATTAGGCCTTTTTCCGAATTTAAATCGGGATCGATAGATCGATTTTTGGTTTGGACCGTGTCCTTTGGTTCGCGCTCGAAAATTCAAATCAGTCCTTTTTCCCCTCATTTTTCTCTCTTCTCTCTCCTCTCTCCTCTGTCGCGTTGCGTCCCATCCGCAGCGTCTTCTCTCTCTCTCTCTCTCTCTCTCTTCTTTTCCTTTCTCTCTTCTCTCTCTCTCTCTCTCTCTCTCTCTCTCTCCTCTCTCTTCTCTTCTTCTTCCCTTCTTCTCTTCTCTTTCTCTTCTCTGGTTCTTCCCTTCTTCTCTTCGCGCCACCGTCGCCGGCCCGACCGCCCGCGCGCGGCCCTCGATCCAGCCGCCCCTTCTTCCTCTCTCACCGTCGCGTCGCCATCGTGCCCACCCCCCGCCTTCTTCTTCCTCTCTCGCCGCCGCAATGGCTGGTCGCCGTGCTCCCACCGCCGGAGCCAGCCACCCCGCTTCGGCCTCCGGGCCAAAATTTGGTAAGCGACTTCTTAGACCCTACTTAGTATTTTTGGGTATTTCATTGACCGGTTTCGGGCTAGAATGGCTAGGGGCGTGTATTTAATTTAATTACTTTATGATTAAATTAGATTATGTGGTGTTCTAATTGAGTTAAATTAGACTGTTTAAAGTGGAGTGCTTGAGTGGATAATTGTCGTGGCCGACTTGAGCGCCGAGTTTTGTGAATTGGAATGGCGAAGTGTGAATTGGATCGAGTTGTGAATGTGAGTTGTTTGGCGTGAAATTGATTGAATTGAATGGCGGTGATTGCCTCACGATTTTAAGTCTTGATTGATTTGAGGGCTACGAACTTGGGATGTGTTGACGGGCGGTCCGTGGTGAAGGTTTGATGGTCGGTGGGCCGATTGGAATGCGGGTTTGAGACGTGTTGACGGTGGCCCGTTAAAGGTGTGATTGGACCTGAGGCGTGTTTACGCGGGTCGTTGAAAAGAAAGTTGGGCCTGAGGCGTGTTTACGCGGGCAGTGAAAATGAGCCTGAGGCGTGTTTACGCAGGCTGTGAGAACGGGCCCGAGGCGGTTTACGCTGGCAAAGTGAAAATGAGCCCGAGGCGTGTTTACGCCGAGCCGTGAGAATGAGCCCGAGGCGGTTGACACGGGCAAAGGAGAAAAGACCTGAGGGGTGTTGACCCGGGTTGTGAGAAAGTTAGATGGATACGCATGTGATTTGAGTGTGATTGAAATGGCTGGTTGATTATGACTGAATTGGCTAGTTGAGCGTGTGACTGGATTGGTTGGTTAAGCGTGATTGAATTGGCTGGTTGAGCGTGTGGATATCGATCGAATTGGGTAATGGTGCATGTAGATGATTGGTTCAATGTGCGTGTGAGTACTGGGTTGGATTAATTGATTTCGAGTGGAAGTGTGTGTGCTGGTGATCGTGATGTGGCCGTGATTTATTCTTGCATTATCATGCTTGAACTAATATGCAGGATTGGCACGTGGATCGAGGCGAGGTAAGCCTCTCATACGAAATTGATTGTATTATTTGGTAGTTCGTATGTTAGACTGGTCTGGGTACGCATTAGCCTAGGTTAGGTTTAGGTTGTTGCTTATTGAGACTTGTTCTCACGGTTATTACATAACCACTTTCAGATCCGCTACCGTGATCGATTCGGAGAGGCCGCCAGAGTACCCCAGGGATTGAAGGATAGATCAATTACCCTGTATTTTTTAGTACCCTTTTGTAGAGAAGATAGACTTATCAACCACCGCCCCTTTTGAAAATTGTGGTTTGATTTTGAAAGCCGGGTTACCTTTTTGTAATATTGAAGGCTTTATAATGTTGGATGTTTATTAAATTTTGATGTCTATTCCTTAGTCATGTTTTTATTGTCTGGGTGATGTTATATGCTTCCGCTTGCGTAATTCGTTTGGGTCGGCGACGTGTCCTGGGACGTCGCGTTCACATGATCGACCGTGGTCGGGATGTCGCGGGCTCGGTGGGGTCCGAGGCGTGACAAGTTTTCAATCCCAACTTTTCTACCATAGTGGTAGATATTACATTCTCGCAACTTACCCGTTAATTATCATACTACACACCTTTCCCCATTAGTGCACTTAGTATGAAAGATATTATGCCTGAGCCACGATTCATTATCCACCTCAGCAATATTTAAAACCCGACGCACAACTAAAGACTCACCAGAATCGGCATAGACAATGTCCTCCGGATCTGGATCCGCATCTGCTTGCTCTCCATTAGATTCATCATAAGTTGGGTCTTCATCAAAAGTTGGATTATCTACAAGTGTCACAAACTGTCGGTTCGGACAATCAGCAGCAAAATGCCCGAGTCCTTGACACTTAAAACATCGCTTGCCTGCAGCTCCTCCCCTGCTAGATTTTGCACTACCCTGCTCTCCTTTTGTTGCAGATTTTGAACCAGCGCCCTTAACTGCTTCTTTGAGGCTAAAGAACTCCTGCTTTCCCCGGGACTTTTTATCTGACCACTTGGAACTGTTGTCTATCCACTTAGAACCGCTGCTAGACCACTTGGACTTACTGCTCTTTCTTTTAAACTGCCCCTCCACCTTTAGGGCTAGTCTGCACACATCCTCATACATCTAATACTACTGTAATTTGACAACATCGGAGATCTCATATCGTAGTAGCCCCCGGATATCATGCAATCGTCCCCTTTCGTCTTCCTCTCGCCATATCACAACGCGCATCCATAAGCGATCCAATTCTTCTATAAATTCTTCAACTGTTTTATCACCTTGCTTGACGTTATGATATTCAATAAACGCCTCTTGCCTATAATGGGTAGGCGAAAATTTTTTCTGCAATAACTTTTTCATCTTCTCCAAGCGATTTGCCTTGGCTTCTCCTCTCTAGCGCATTGTTTTTCACGTGTTCCCACCAAATCGAAGCATGTTTTCGCAGCCTAATAGCCACTAACTTCACTTTTTGTCCCTCGGTTAGGTCTTTAAGATAAAAAAATCCGTTCTACCATATGCAACCAATCAATAAACTCATCGGGATGAGCCTTATCATTAAATTCGGGAATCTCGATCTTCATCTCGAAATTTTGAGAAGAGCGCTAATTTCAGTCGTGCTCCTCGATTCCCCCTCGGTTGAGAATCACGAAAGGGTTTACGTCCTCCTCTTCATCATCGGATGGATCCTCAGATTCCGCTTCTTCTTCGGATTGAACGCCCAACCTCGCCTCCGCAAGTTGTCGCTCCAAATCCTGGATTCGTCTTCTCTATTCTTCAATTTCTACGTCTCGCAGATCTCTTAGACGCGGTTGGTTGTCTGCTTCAAGAACGCCTCCACGCCCTCGGCCACCATGAGCCCACCGTCCACGATTGCGATTCTGTTCAGCCATTGATTCAAGCAACCTGTGCTTTGATACCAATTGATGCCGAAGCGTGATAGAAATTAAGCTAAACAGAAGAATCGAAATAATAAGAGGAACAAATTGTTCGCTCAATTGATTAACTATCAAAATATCCAAAGTCTGCTTAAAGGAAACCCTAAAACAAGCTTATATATCCCCAAACCTAGCCCTACTAGGATTAGTAAACATCAAAACATAAAATTACGAAACTACCCTTTATTAAATTAACCCATAAAAAATACTAAAAAAAAGAAAAAACCATTTAAATGACCCCGAATCGTGAAAATCCATTGTTAGTCACGGTCAACGGCGTGAGTATTGATCAGCACGCCATTTCGCTTCAGCCGACCAAATTTGAGCTCAATCCGACATCTTTGACTTCAAGCCCGCCGGTTCGTCCAGTCGTATAACGGTGCGCGATCCCCTAGGTGCATCATAGTAGCCTCAACTTAGTGGTAATATGGATTCTTGCAATTGTTATTATTGTGACTTTCGTGAAAACATGAAGATATGCAGACATATATGTCATACTTCATAATATAATTTTGGCTTATTATTTGTGTTTTCACTTAATTCCAAGAACGATTCAGTCAAAGCTTTTCCAGGGGACAGTTTGGAGAAGCAACTTCTCTGCTTTGGCCTTTATAGGTTGAGGACTTGAAGTTTTATATAATATTAACTAGGAGCTCCTACCTGTGTAGATAACTGAAGATTCAGTACACCAAAAGAAACAAAGAGCATAAAAACTTAGGCAGTTCCTTGTGATTCGACCATGGCTGCTTTTAGGCTGGGCGGGGGAGAGTAGAGTATGATACTTGTATGTTTTTGTTCTAGGTCCTCTCTTCTGCTTTTTCTTTGTCCACAATCCCAACAACTGCTAATTTCTTGGAGATATCATCAACATTCAAGTCCTTAGTACCCAGTGGCTCAAGTCCAAGAGCAACATAAGATATGCTCTTAAGAATTAAGATTTGAGTCTCGGGTTTACACAGGACCCGACACTACGACTGATAAATGTTTTAAAACACATTGGGTAGCTTGTATTTTGCTCTTTTTGGTCAGTGAATTTTGTCTGCTAAATTCTCTTTTCTTTAGTGTAAATTAGGCCCTCAGCAGGTTCCCTTTCATTCTCAGAAGAACAATATAGATGACAAAAATATGTGCAGGAATAGAAGTTAGACTTTTACCTTGTAGACCGACTTCTTAATAAGCGAGTCTAGAATAAAATTGTGAGTTGAGACCTAAACATCGTAGAATTGTTCCAAGGCAGAGCGGATGTTTGCGATGGTGTTTGTGAGTGTTTCTCTGCAATAGCTTTAGCTTTTTTAGGGTGCTTTTTGGCTTTTGGAAGATATTACAGCTTAGGAAGCAAAAGCTTTTGGAGTTCTGGAAGCAACTCAGAAGCCACACACTTGCGCTCCAGGAAGCACCTGTGCGCTTTTTGGAGCTTTTGGGCTGCGGTTGGTTTTAGACTGCCAAATTACAAACGCTTACCCTTTGTCGCATTTTGTTTTCTATGTGTAGAGACAGCAGAACTGTACCGTAACACCAGAGGCCAGAAGAAACTACTACAGTCCCAGGTAATCTCGTAAGAGCTCGGTACTTTCATTTAGAAAAGAACTTATCTTTTATCTTTCTTTTTTGCACTCGCCAAAAAAGGGGGCTGATAATGTCTACTTGATATATATACTTTCGCACGGCCACTGCATGTATGCATGGCCATCGGAGAATCTAACGCAGTGGGGCTATGAGCCTGTTGAGATCAAAGAACTTACTGACTCAGCAGATTAGCAGCCAACATTTTGCAGCGAACAATTATTTTACCTTCGTTTCTGGTAGTGACCTTCTCTACTTTGCTAACTCCTCCCTCTCTATCCCTTGAAAAAATGCGGAATTTCATTGTTTTCTTCTTGGCGCTGGAGCTGGGGAGTTCCCTTCTCCTGTTTTGCCGGTTAGTTGCTGTCAAAACATGAAGGAAGATATATTCGTCGATTAAAACATCGTTTCTCGTGTAAGTTAATGAAGAGATCTTCCTTCTTATGCACATGTTCCCCTTTGTTAAATTTTAGATATTGTGTGCTGAAGCATAGTGTTGATATCGATGACAGTTTGTGATTTGTGATGTGTGCAAGTGTATATGTGTATGGTATAATTAATGTAGGAATGGACAATGGACAAGGTATATGGGACAAGCATAGTTTCACTAGTTGATAGAAATGGTTTTACAATAGTTGGAGGAGGTGTTGTGGTGGAGGAACCACATAATATGGTCTTCTAGTTCATCTCCCCACACTCTGCAAGAATGATACTATGCTCTATTTATAGAGCAACTTAACCGACTTAGCATTACAACCGCCTCACAAGTTCTGCCAATTTTTTTTCCTTTTGCAGCCTATTTCAACCGACTGTCTATTCTTCATTATTAAGCTAGTTGGATATTTTTACTTCAACTCCTTGTTGCTTGCTGCTCGCGTCCATCTAGAGAAGCCTAGATTGCTTCACACTTGTTGACTATTCTTCTTGTTGCCAGGTTCCTTGCATCTTCTTCCCGTGAGGGTCTTCTTTGACTTGGCTTTGCTTCTTCTCTTGCACCCCACGTAGTCCTTTCTTTCAAAGATAATGGCCACCGCCATAGAGGATTCTTCTAGTTTGCAAGCTGTACATTGCTTGGTTCTAGTTGCCGTCCATTTTCTTGGTTCTTCTTTCGTCATGGTTAAGCATGCTTAGTTTTTGACTTCATCATTGAGCAAGTAGTTTCTAGATTTTGTTGAAAATGGATCACCAATTTCCAACACCCTCATTATATGAAATTTCATTTCTTTCCTTGTCTTGTGATTCTCATTAAGTTTGATGTGAGGTCAGGTGGAATTTAGCTAGTTGCCTAGTTTTTATTGAATTCCCAGGAATATGAGCAAAAGCAGAAAAGTTTTGCCTCATCTGCTTGTCTGTTACCGGTGCAGACCAGAGCACTCTCATCCACGTCAAAAGAAAACTTTATGTAACGTATGACCATGTATATGCACTACAAAATCCAACAACGCCAGTAATATTACCGGTAACGGATGTAAAATACGTTGCCGTCCACGAAGTTTGGCCAGAATAAGAGAAAAGGAAGAAAACCAAAAGAGGAACAGAAGAGTTCGAGACGTGAAAATTTTGCTATTCACCAGATTAGCCTCGCAAGAGAGTTGGAGTTGAGCCGGACACGACCTTGATACACAAATTGTGCAATGCAAATTCGTATAATCCCGGTGATGAATTGGGGTACGTTTGCAATATGGCTCTGGACAGCATATGTATCAACACACCAAGCTACAATTACGATTTCTATGTGACAGGTTTGCACCTTGGTACTATATGCTATGCCCATGGAGCTTGCAATCGGGCACTCTCGGGTGGGGATTGCACTTCTTGCTTGGATTCGGCAAGAGGCGAGTTGTCTCTTTATTGTAACATGAGAATCGGAGGGCAAATGCAGCTTCAAGATTGTAGAATTAGATACGAGATATATTCTTTTACCGAGTGACTATTCTCCTGCCAACTTGAGAAATCAAGTACTGTTTATGGATTTATCATATCCACGTACTTCCCTACCTCTGTACTATTTGGGTATTTGTATCACGAGAGAGCAAAGTATGTGATGCATGTTCTTGAATCGATAGTGCTACGAACCGCTAAATATAAGTTGTTAAATCAAATATTTAAGCATCTTAACAATCTAAGATTATGAATTTTTGCTATTCCTAGTTAGAAGATAGTTACTTTCTTTGTCTCCTTTTATTTAGCATTCATTGTTGCGGTCCACAATTGACATTCCTCCAAATATCGACGGACGAAATCGTGGCCCATAAATATGAACATTATCCTCGTAAAATGAAGCTAAAGATCTAATTCAAGGATTGAAATGTCTTCTAACATAAACCCTTCGAACCTTTGGAGTCAATAACAACAACTAGACAACTTTTGGAGACCAGCGACGATCGTTGTTTGCTAAGAAATCTGTTACTCTGTCACTGTGCTGTAGCGAAGGTGGTGGTTATCAAGAGATTGCCATATAAAGCTTTGCTTCCCCGTAGATTTCTCAGTTGAACACGGGTAAGTTGAGTATAAGACATTGATTCTGATCGAAAGGCGAGGAAAGTGCTTTCGCTATCAGGCATAGTGACATCCATCTAGATTTATAGATATACAAAGAATAAAGAAAAATTTAACCAAAAAAAAAAGAATAAAGAAAAATAACATCACCTATATAAAGAGCCGATCATGTTGGATTTTCACACAGTGAAGTGAAGTAGCCATTAGAAGAATCTGAGAGATGGCTACTACATTCCCAGAGCCGTCACGGTAACTCTACTCGGGTTGTTCTATGTACGCGACGCCATGAGAGGTGATCTGGACATAACTTTGGTCCGTAGAGCATGCGATGTACATTCTTACAAGCCGAACGATGATTTTGACATCGACCGCCAATTGGCTCTTGAAAACTTATGCGCAAACATAGCCGATTTTTATGATCTCCACACGTCATCTTTGGGGCCCGATACTATATGCTATGTTCTTGGAGTTCACAACGCGCGGCTCTCGCCAAGGGATTGCACCTACTGAGTGAGTCACGCAAGAGTACAGCTGGACCTTCTCCGTACCATGAGAATTGGGGGCAAGTGCAGCTTGAAGATTGTAGGGTTAGGTACGAGAATTATGATTTCACCGAATATCCGGTTTTTCAACCGTTGTCAAGAAATCGACGCAATCTTTAGGAGCTATAAATTTGTTTTATTAGGTGGTTCTATGTTTGGTTTGGTCGTTTGCATGGATAGTGGAGCGATGTAACTATTTCGATGTAATGAAAAGCTCTTGTACATTGATGTTTATATATGGTGATTTCTATCTGAGAGATTTCCTTTGTAGAGGTCCGATCGCAGGAGGCGGCAAGATACGACATGGAATGATGTCAATTATTTAGAGCTTATAAAGGATCTAATAAAGTATCAAGTGCAATGGTGCTGTTAGAGACGCTACTTTTTAAAAATTTAAGTTGATCGGAAAAGGTTCGGCAATTTATGCATTGTATTTGTATCTTAAGTAATACTCTCCCTCCCATGTAGGCCGATCTCCTACATGCGCAAGGCTCGACTAAATAGGATAATTGACAATGAGTTTTCCTTTTTGTAAACAAGTTGTGAGCTCACCAAATTTGAGAATGAGTGTCAGAATTTGAACCTTTGACCCATTCGCTAATACCCTCTACCTATCCTGATAACATTATAGTGAACCTTCTATAGTCAAATTGATCATTAAGCTACCAATTTCTTTGTTGTTTTACGGGTTGGCCCAGGTAGTGGGAAGGATGCCTCTTAACGTTGAGTGGGGTCAATTGACCCCATTCAATTTTTTGATTTCAAGTACGAATTACCTCAAATTTTTAGGGACTGTGCATAGACCACATTATTTTGTCCACTTGACCCCACTAAAAAAAATTAAAATTACAAACTTGATCTCATCAAAATTTGTGAAAGCCATACTACAACAAAGAAGGCCCAAAATTTAAATTTATGCGCAAATTTTATGGGTTAGCAAAAAAATCATGTTGAAAAAAGAACTTAGGATAACTTGAAACGAAAAAGGTATATGAATTTTCTCCTCACTCCACAAGAGTATTATAATGTAAAGCTTAAGATACATGAGAGCTAACTTTAAATTTAGATCCTCGACCCGTGCTCTAATTTTGAGTTTTTCCAACCCGAAGGGTTGTTCGAAATGTCGGTGCATTTGTGTTCATCACTCGAGGCCTATACCCAAACAATCATGTTTGCACATTCATTAAAGGTCACCCCAAACATAGACATATGCAGCTCCAGTAATTACCCAGTGCCGTGAAATGTTAGTTTTATCAAACCAGAAGGGATTAATTGGGTACTCGAGAGGGTCATGAGCACTCTCATTATAAGGATAAAGTAATGTATTTGTAAATGTCAAGGGCTTACTGGAGTTTTTAAACTTAGTTTAGAAACTTATTTAGTCCTTGATTTGCTTGTAAACGAAGCAGACACCGCCTATTAAGTTCCACGTAATTTGTATTGGGAAGCTAATTGAAGATTCAAATTGCATCACTTCTTTCAATGATAACTGCAGGAACATTCGAGGATGGTGATAAGTCAGGGTGGAGAAGAAAAGGGATTGCATTTGTTTAAGATGAGGACACGAATGATGGGTCTGGTTGCTTTAGGGGTTAATCCACGAGATTTGTCGAGTCTATTGAGTTCTCAATCATCATTTGATGTGCTTAGTTGTTTTGATTAATGGCATTTTGGGCACCGTCGTTTACCCAATTCAAGACTAGATTTGATTTCAAAAGTTTGTCCTGATGTCAACAACAATCAAACCTCGGACAAAACAAATTTAATTGCCTTCCAAAAGTTCAACTATTTCCAAGAAGCTATTTGATCTTTGATTCATATTGATCATTGGGGTCCATATTCAAATCCCTCGAGAGAAGGGGACTCAATATATTATGACCATAGCGGATGACTATACTCGAACCGCATAGGCTTATATTATGAAGACTGAGCCTGAATCAAGCCTAACTATTAAAAATTTTTGCAAAATGATAGGAAAATCAATTTAACTCTAAATATGGGCAGTGCTTGATTACGCATCAATACCGTGAAATCAAGACTCGAGTTCATCTCACCTTCATCCAAAAAAAAACATGCCAGCTGTTGAGAAAGATCGAGAACTCAGTTGAAGAAAACACCATTTTATTAGAGTCACTCTATATAATATTCGTTGGGAGAACTTTTTACACATGGATACAGATCGAGAGCAATTGGCTATTTATCACCTTCACAAGAGAGCGATCACTCCTCTAGATCATTCTTCAGAACAGTGGTTCAGCCCCTTTTAGATCATTCTAGAAATTAGTGGTTTACGTCAATCGAAACATCTATAATTCTTTAAGGAAGATAGGAGGTGAATCTTTTCTTCCAAACCAACAAACGAAAAGTAGAATCCAAAACACGCTCTCTCTCCCTCGCTTTTCTCTCAACTTTCTTTTTGTCAAATTCTAGTTGTACTGATTCTCAGCGATAATTCGAGTTGTTTTGTCATATATCTACACAAAATTTGCTGAAGGCAATTGGGTCAACACCAGCTGTGGACTCTTTGGAGCCTCTTTGTGCAAGCTTCTAAATGAATACTATACTTTTGACCAACGTATTTTCTGGACTGTTCAAATTTTTTTATTGTACTTATATTTTGTAACAATACTAGTCCTAATTTTTTTCGTTGAGGAGATCTGAAGTACAAAAATTTCATATATATTGAGTTAAAGTTGTGGCTAGAAAATTTAAAAGTCGTCTATTACTTCTAAGAGGGGTCCCAAATATGTTCACATGAATTTGCATCGAAAATGAAGATGCCGTTGTTGGGGCACCACTGCTATACATGAAGGAATTACGGTTTGGTAGTTGGTCGCGATTTGACATTTTTTAAGAATCTCCATTGGAAATGTTACGAAAGATTTAATCATTTCTGTTAAAAAAATTATTTATATACGGACTGAATTCATCACATCAGAAGTAATTTTTAGAGGGTTGTAAGATCATGAGTCAATAATGGGTGATGTTTAAGAAATATCGGATAATTATTAAACAGAGATTTCATAGGAATATCTAAAGTACACAATATTTAATAATCATTGAGCAGAAGTTTGGCAAAGAATTCAAATTATCGCATGAATATAAAAAATGACAAAACATATTACAGGAATCAAAGTGAAACTCAATTGTGGAATTGCATGCGACTATAGTATAATCTATGATGCATGTAATTGCATTTGACTAGAATCCCTCCACAATATGTCTGATAAGCATCACGTGCATGATATATTGGCATCATTCACAGGAAAAGTGTTAAAAAAATCTGAAACATATTGCATTGGTGAACTGTATGACTTAGGTTAAATAGCAAAACAAGATAAGTTCAAGACTCACAAGTTTTCATTTACGGATGGAAATGAATCTAATTTGTCACACTGGCTCCGGTAGTATCAGTAACAACAACAGTGAATCAATTTTGCGAATCAAAAGACTCCTTAACTCTGATTCCTCGCGTTCGGCACAACCTGAACTAGCGAACATATATGTCTTACAAGTTACAGCTTGACGGGGTTAGCAAGGGTTCTTTTGTTTAAAATAAAGTTTCCGGTGCGTAAATTTCTCAGCCAATTAGCGATAGACTGGACATTAGGACAAAGATTCGATCAATTAAGAAAAGGGCTTTCACCATCGGAGTAGGATCATCCAGATTCATCTAATGAACAGAGAGTATATCGATCACTTCTTTAAATAGGCAATCAAGTTGCACCTTTGCACGGCAAAGTATCTGAATAGAAGAATCTACGAGATACCGCCTCCCACGTGGTCAAGAGTTGTTGCGGTGATTGCACTCGGATTGCTCTACGTTCAAGACACCGCAAGAGGTGATCCGGACATAACTTTGATCGATAGTGCGTGTAATGTGTTTTCTTATAAAGAGACTGATGATTTCACGTTCGATGTCCAATTGGCCCTCGGGCATATAACTCATCAAACACCAGACAATGGCTATAATTTCTACGCAAACCATACGGGGCCTGACAGCACGTGCTATGCCCATGGAGCTTGCAATGGAGCGCTTGTACCAGGGGACTGTCTCGATTGCCTGGAACAAGCCGAGGTAAATTTAACCGAGCATCTTTGCAGCCTGAAAATCAGGGGTGGGTGCAGCTTCAGGATTGCAGAACTCGGTATTAGAAATACCCTTTCAATGAAGGATAGTCGGCTTTCTCACTGTTGGCCAGAACTGGACGTTCATCTATCAGCTTCTTCTTCTTTTTGTTGTTAAATTAAGTCCGTCTATGTTTGGTACTTTATACCAAGAGTAAAGAGTTGACAGTCGATGCATGGAGATCATGCGCATTGATTTGTGCGTCATTCATGGTGAAGGTAGAAGAACTTGCTCTAGCAAGGTATGCGATCATAGTAAATATACCTCCTTATTTGTCCATGTCGTATAATACTTCTTGTTTTGGGTTGCAATTTTACCGGAAATGAAACGATGAAAGAAAATTGTCCAAGAAAGTCTTCCATCACACGGTCAGCATCGGAGCAATAACTCTCTCGAGGGCCCACATCCATATTCCTAGGGTAAGCAGTGAAAATTGGACAAACTGTACGTATTTGAAGCACAAACTGTGGTAAGCAGTGAAAGTTCTTTTTGTTATTTGCTTCCATCGAGGCTGTACTGCGAAGTTTGTCAAAATGATACCTCTGCACACAAATGACAGCCTCCATCATGCCTGCATTGGGCATTTCCATGGCTATTGTTGTCACAACCCCAGTCCACTGTGCTCCTAGCCCAGAGCAAAATATGTAGAGAAAGATCAGTAGTCCAATATTCTGTAATTGCTTATGCATTTGTACCTTTGAATAACCCTTCTTCAAAATGATTACTATAATGCTACCTCAGCCATGTTTTGCATTTCTGATAAGGCAATTAGATCTACAAGGCAAGATGGTAATGTATGGTTTACAAAAGGCCATGGCAACCGGAAGTAGGTTTTCGATGCAGCATTCGCGAATAATTCAAGCAAAATCTTGCTTAGAGAGAAAAATCTCGAAATTCAATATTGATGATAATAATGTTCTGTCTTCAAAACAAACCATAAACACCCTTTTATAGGGGTTAAACCTAATTACAATAGGAAACCTAATCAAATAGGAAAGTTACCTAATCTGAATTGGAAACCTAATCAAATAGGAAAGTTACCTAATCTAAATTGGAAAGCATAAAACATCAAAATTAGGAAACTGCCTTTTTAAATTAACTCATGAAAAATATCCGATGTCGTCGACCGAATCCACCAGGTCTAGTCACATGCGTTTGCGAATAATTTAAGCAAAACCTTGCTTAGAGAGAAAAAATCTCGAAATTCAATATTAATGATAATAATGTTCAGTCTTCAAAACAAACCCTAAACACCCTTTTATAGGGATTAAACCTAATTACAATAGGAAACCTAATCAAATAGGAAAGTTACCTAATCTAAATTGAAAACCCAATCAAATAGGAAAGTTACTTAATTTGAATTGAAAACCTCATCAAATAGGAAAGTTACCTAATCTAAATTGGAAAGCATAAAACATCAAAATTAGGAAACTGCCTTTTTAAATTAACTCATGAAAAATATCCGATGTCGTCGACCGAGTCCACCGGGTCTAGTCACATCACTGTTTCGCCTTCCGTTTAGACTTACGCCTATCTAATCGATCCAAAAATGCACCATTAATAAATCTGCATCAGTTTTCAGATACTCCATCTCAAGCTTATGTCCTAGCACTAGGCACAAACTTTACAATGGGCGAAGGAGAGAGAATCAGAAACGGAAAGGAGGTGATCAAAGCCAAGAAAAGAGAAGGAATGTACCGATGTTGTTTCCATGGCATGGAATTACCAATGGTGGAATGGAGATAAGTGGAAGTTGCTACCAGAGATAAAGGAGCATAACTTATCTTTCATATATATAATTCTATTGTTACCCAAACTCAAAAGGGTGAACTGAATCTCAGGCAGTTTAATCCTATTATGAGTACATTTTCGACGGACATAAAGTTGGCCAAGGTCATTGAGAGGCTCGGCGTCCGAATAGGGAGAGTTACTAAACCCAGAGTGCGCCTTTAAGTTAGAAACAGTGATCATTCGAGCATCTTGTCAGGAACCGGTCCCGGAGGGCACTACCACGTACTGGCGGCTTTGTGTTGACGACTCTCACTACATTTTTATTCGGAACTTGCAGCTGGTTTCCATAAGTTCAGGATGTCACTTTGCCCATGGAGTCAGATGAGAAACATCGGCGGTTTAGCCTGGAGATAGAAATGCATAAGCCGTCAAATCGGAGTTGAGGGCAATTCACAGCGCTAGGGGAATCTAACAAAAGGACGTGAGTTTGAAGTGCTCATCTGCACCAAATGAATGGAGGATTTTGTTAACAATTGCCCCCCTCATTAAACACGTCAGTAAAGAAGGTTTGTCATTTTCAATATATTATTTTCATGATGTTATGTATAATAAGTGCATTGGAAATGACAAACATTTCTTTTATTAGTTCTCTGAGATACTCGATAGCAAGTCCCTAAAAATAAATCTAAAGAAAATGAACGAAAAAGCGATAAAGGTTTTTTCCCACATACTAATATAATCAATTACCAGTTCTTGCAAGTCAACATCCTATTGATTATGAAATCCAAACTTATCACAGACATTTCTTGCATGTCATTCATGGTGGAGTCACCTAACAATCGGGGGATTACATACATGCAAGCGCATTATCTATTGTTGTTTGAAACAAGAACCCTTTGGCTAACGAGCTCCTACAGAGATTTCTCGATGTAGGAAAGGTTCAAGCAAACTTTGTGCATAACCACCCCCGTTCGGGCTCATTTATAAAGGATGTCCCACGACTGGAGCTGATAAATCAAATATAAGACGTCCCACGGGACTCATCAATAACAAGGCTTCCTACGGGGTGCACTCAATATGGTGATGTCCTCCAGGGCATGCCCAATGCTAGACGTCTTGCAAAGCACATGTCAAAGCTACGCTTCGTCAAGACATTTCTAAGCCGCCTTTTGTGAAGTTGCGGCACATGATTGAAGGAACAGTCTAAAGTCACAGTACAAAACAATGTCGAAATCGTGAAATCCTCACGGCATAACGCATATGCATGAATTGGAGCTGAGACCGTCCGTTCGCTTAGGCTTAAAGGTGGAGGTGGCCAAAATTACACCAGCCATATAAATGGGCTCGAGATTTTGTGCCCATTGGACCCATTTAAAGTCCAAAATAGGTGAAAGGCCCACCAAGAGGGCCATACGTTGGGCAAATACTAGGCATGGTGAAGACGAAAGGTATGGTCACGTATTCCAAAAGCTCTCTCAATCTCACCACACGTATTGACTTAGAAGCACCAAGGATCTAATAGCAGTGTGTGACTTGATGTTATTGCACCTTCTTGCTTTAGGTAATATTCCGGTGCTTGATTTTCTCGTACTGCACCTTCAAATGTATCTCATCACACCATGATGTGCTGCCAAAATTGCTTTCCGTCGGAATTAGGCCAATTGGCTTTTGCGGTTGTCTCTGAAGGAGCAGGACTGCACTCTTTTTGGATTTGCTCCCATTTTCTCCATAGGTACATTTAATAATTGTAGGGTTGCAAAGTCGTTTAAATGTGTCGAATGTTGCAATTACTCATGCTGTTACATGTGATTTGTGTTTTAACTTTTAGATGTTTCTCATGTCTTGCAGCTACTTTGACTATAAATGCTTCCACGGCGAGTTTTCATCCGGCTACTCTTAAGCCAATTGGTTTAATCTATGCTAATTTTGACTGCTTATATTATCATCTGCATTATCTTTCGGTGAACTGGATGTTCCTTTATGCCTAGTCCAACAACCTTCAGGCACGAAGTTCTATCAACATCTCTCAATGGGACCTGTAGTTTTTATCTCATGGATTCTAGTAGCATGTAACTTGATACGGTCAAACAAGCCATGGAAGTCGTCTGCTAACGGTTGTTATTTAATGAACTCAAACTGCAGTGGCATGGCGAGGCTTTGGTCTAGACATCTTATGCGACTGTTTATGCTAGAGATATGGCATCTGGGGTGGCAGGCTTGGTGCGACGCATTCCGACTCTTCTTTCTAATTCCAGGACCTTGTGGTTGGGCTACATGGGTGTGCCCAAATATTCCGGAATCAGCATGACACAACATCCACAGTATATCACGGTGAGGTGACCGAAGTTACCTTGGATTAAGATCATTGTGCGATGATGTTTTCTCGATGTCCGGCCGAGGCTTGCGGCATGGAAAAGTATTTCTAAAGAAATTTTTTTTTTTTTTATTCCTTTGCTCTCTGAAAATTTTGCAGAAAAGAACGTTGGAAGGAAATTGCTCGGATTGGAGGAAGATCCTTCAGAGATTTCACCTACAACTAGCAGCGTTGCTCTTTGCTCTGCATTCTCGGAAATTTTTCACAAGTAGAATATCAGTATAACTCCAACAGATATTATTTCAAGGAAATCGACAGCCATTTTTCTGTGACAATGCAAAGCTGGATATGCACGCCTCTCTCTTTTCTCTCTCTCATTGGTGCGTCTTCGTCGTCTTCTCATTATGTTCTCTTTATAAAGGACGATGAGATTTTAATATATTGAAATGGGGATATCCTTTTCTTTTGTGAACTTTTAATTTTCTTAGGGTTAATATAATGAAAAATCCAAAATTGATACATTTATGACAAATTTATCCAAAACTAATTTTTTGACTATCAAAATTCTAAACTGATACAATTGTGACAAGTTTACCTTTCATAAGTTTCCGTTAAATTATACCATCAAAATTGCTAAGTTTGATGATACGTAATGTGATTGACGGGCATACCGGTTTGAGATTTTACCCTATATTTGTCACAGGTTTACCAATTTATGTTTTTCATGGTATTAATCCAATTTTACAGAGGATAAATTGGTCACAAATGTATAGTTTAAAGTTTTTTTATGGTCACAAAATTAGTTTAAGTTAAATTTGTCACAAGTGTACCAATTTGGAATTTTTAATTGTCAAAAATTAGTTTGAGCTAAATCATCACATGTATATCAGTTTGGGGTTTTCCATAGTGTTAACCCATTTTCTTATGGCAATGTGTGTAAAATGTCCTTAATAATATTTTCACTAAATACTTACAATTAGGGGTGAGCGGTTCCAGATTTCGTATATGTTCACCTAGAACTTACCCATGGAAATAAATTCCTCATTTTTTGGAATTTGGAACCTCCTCTACATACTTTAGAACCTGAAACCTACCCTATCACAGGTTTTGGAGTTTATCTAAGTTTCACCTATATTATTAATTGAACAATCATAGTGAATCATTACCTTAATAACAATCACTTGCTCCTATGATCTACAAACCATAGCTTATATATAGATACACGAAGAATATAAAACATTAACAAGTCATAAAATGAAAGCTCATGCTAATGGTTCCAAATTATACACTCATCATCTAATGCCATGGAACATCGTGGGATTACGCGAAAATAGAGACCAAGAAAAAAAAAAAAAAAAACTTATTTAAGATTTCAGATTCAGATTCGGTTTCACCTACTTGGAACATAGAACGATCCGTCGAAAACAGGTTCCTCAATTTTTGAAACTTGAAACCTACCCCTCGCATACCTTGGAACCTAAAACCTATAGGTCTCACCAATCAGGTTCTCAAATTTTGGATTTTACCACGAAACCACATTCACTCCTACTTGTAGTGGCTTGATCATTTAATCAGCTACATAGAGAGGAAAATATGATATAAGTATAGTGAAATGTTTAATTCTTTTGGTCATTTAAACAATTAGGATATGATGAAATATTGAAAGAATTGGAGGAAAATGAGAGATCGAACAATTGTTAATTTCTAAGTGAGATTGAGAAAAATCAAAACTATAATGTCTCAAATTAATCCTTGCAAGCAAAACTTAATGAATAAGGAAATTATAACTTGTGCAATACAGATGCAATTCACGAGTAGATTAATCTTGCGGCTTCTCTCGACCGATTGCTGCCACTTCCTCCGTATCACCAACGCAATTAGCGGCAGCAGCCATCAAGCACGGAGGACCAACCCCGAATGAGCCATATATCCTATTATAGTAATTGAGACGAGTTCTTAGGAAATTAATTAATAACAATCACAACATAGTAAAATGTAGAAGAATTCGAGGAAAGAATAGTTCCAAATTTTGTTAATTCTAACTGAGATGAGAGAATCATTATTAGGTATATCTCAATTAAATCCTTTCAACTAAAAATTTATTAAGTAAAAAAACACGAATGCATAGGTAGATTGATCTCGTGGTTTTTCTCGACCTATTTTTACTAATTATTTCCAATTCGTGAATCCAAACCCAAACCCAAACCCAAACCCAATCCCCATATTGTCGTTCAAATTGTCGAACAAATCACCCAAACCATCGTAGCTGCGGGCAAAGCTACCTTGCCTAGATCTGAGAGAGGCTTGCCTAGTGGGCTCCGGCGTGACCCTCGCTAGCCACGGTGAGCTCACCCCGCCAACCACAAAGTGAGGCAAAAAAAAAAAAAAAAAAAAGGAAAGAAAAGAAAAGAAAAAAGAAAAATTAATTAAAAATCGAAAATTTTTAAAAATTAAAAAAATTTGTCCGTGTTAACGTTAAGCGCCCCGCCATGCCACATAGAATGATCAATGTCCACATCTCATGTTAATGATTTTCGGTCAAAATTGATCGGTTGGACTCAATTGACAAAATATGAAAAGATTCAAATCTAAATTGACACAATTGAAAGACTTATGACTGAATTGGTAAAAACGTAATAAATTTATGATTTCCTTCTTTTGTAGTTATCCCTATATATTGTCCGGTGTGAATGCGACCCAGCTATGGATTGCTCATCCATATGCGACGATGGGTAGGAATCGACCGGAACACATGCGCAGACACTCGCTTTCGGATCACGCTACTCAAGACTATAGCAAAAAAAAAAAAAAAGAACGTTTCCAAGACCGGAATTAGATTGCATCTGACATGGGACGTGCGTGCGTAAGCTTTGATTACGTGCTTCTAGTCCCAATAATTGTCAAGTTAGAATAAACAAAGACTCGTCAAGCACGTGAAGAACGCCTCCTGATCATCGATCACTTCTCTGTCTTGTCCTTCTGGTGGAATCGTAGGGGCCATCAGGCCATTGCAGAATGCAGATAGCATGTTCTCCAGGAGCAAGGATGAGTCCAAGCGGGTGGGCGGTGGTCTGAGAAATGTCTCCATCCCCATCCATTTCACGTGCTTAAGTCCACTAATTTAATCGTCGACAGCAGTCGATGAAAACTCATCAAAGAAGGAATTAGAACGAAAAAAGGGTTTCAATCCCTGGATAACTACGGGGTAGATAAGAGCGATCATTAATCTCGACGAAGCCGCTCCCATGTCATAGTCTATCTACAAGTTCCGTCATCACGAAACTTTATTCCCTTCCACTTCCCTTGATATTGCTCGAAACCATTACCTTCTACATTAACTATTTGAAAGCCCGGGTTGCGCAGAGCTATTTTAACAAGATGAAAAGTTATGAATAGGACACAAGCTAATAGAAGCGGAACGTGCATTGTTGGTTTTCTTATTTGGTTAGTACGTACTGAACTTCCAAGCATCGTCAATTTCGATATAGGAAATTGACATTCGATATAGGCACATGCCCTTAGTCTCTCGTGTTCGGATCTAGCATTTGTTAAATGGTAACCGCAAATGCACGAGAAAGATTGCTATAATTTGGTAAATAACTGGTTTTGCTTTCCTATAATAAGTGAAATAATTTTGATAAATCAGCTTGATATTTTTTTGGTCAAAGTAACATTTCATTCATTTCCATGGAAATACAAGATAACTTCCGGACAACTTCAAAATAAAATAAGTTCCGGATAACCGGATGAATCATCACAACAAAGTTAGAGATCGCTTGCTCAAATAGCAAATCTCAAACCAAAATCGGTGGCCGATCACCTAATTCGTTTTCAGAAATGAGCACAAACCGAAATTTCCATCTAGTGCTACAGTTTTGCCTTTTTCGGCAATGTGTGCCAAGGTTCAGCACTTCCAACACAATCAACGATTATTGTAACTGATAAGTTTGATAAGTTGTGAGTTCAATCTCTTAACGGGTATGAATGCAACATTGGTATTTATGCTAAAGGAGGTCGTGTCCGAGAGTCTTTGTGGATTAAAAGAGAGCTAGTGGAGTTTCAAGGTTCACGGTTATGGTATACTTTAAGTGCGGCTTGGACTTATATTTCATTGTGAGATTTGGAGGTTCTGTCACGAAAAGTTTAGACATACACACTATGTGAGTTATTAAATTTAATTAAGAGCGAAAAAACACTGAGAATACTTAAATGACTCAAGCATAGCTATAATCTCCACAGTATTACTTAATCTAAAGTAGAATATAGTATTCTTCTCCTAGTGGAATAGGTCAAACTGACTGAACCACGTAAATCTGATATCTAATTCATTCATTATTCCATTGACTATCATATTCAATTCCTTGTTTCCTCAATATTGCAAAAAGTGGTGAACCATGAAAGTCTCGACTCATTTCATCAAATATTTCTACGCTCATTTTACCGGTAATGATGCCTATCCTATCACTTTTCTTTGTATTTGCCAACGAAATACAAATGCTATCAACTAGATAAAAGGAAAAAAATACTACACATAATAATAAAAGTTTATTAAAAAAAACAACATTGTTGACTTGCGATTACCATTAGAGGACTCAATCCATAAGAAGATACTTTGAGAACCAGTACCCGAAATTCCAGTAAGTGGAAGATGCCATTTTCCGTAAACTATGTTATGTTCAAGATAAGTTATATCAAGTCTTACGACTTCTTCTTGTATAATAAGACCATACATGACTAACAACGTCACGGCTTATGTTTTGCTATTGGATTCAACTAATTATAAAGCTACTTACCAAAAAAAGTATCTTTCTAGCTCCATGTGAACAAGTGGGAGATGTCTATTGCGGATGGACTCTACTTGGTACTTTACATCCTTAATAAATCCACAAGAGGCATCTTTGATGCAAACGATAATCGTATCCATAGGCCATGAATAAGATGCTCGAGGGGGATCAAACCATTTGATGGGCTGGGAAAAAAACAAAGAAAGCCCACTTGTCTTAGAGAAGTCATCATATTCATAGGTTGATACATGCATGTATCAGTTAATGTAGGACGAACCTCGGATGACGCCTGTTATGGTCAATTGTATTGTAATGACTGAAACGAGGATGATGCTTCTCTTTGTCACAAACAACAATAAGATATTGATGACTAAAGTGTGGCCCCGTAATTGTGATTATCCCTGAAATAACGCAATAACTCCCTTGGCTCAATGGGTAAGATTAGGTCTCCACCACCACCCAACAACCCGCGCCCCGCGCCCCCCCACGCAACCCCAAGAAGTCGAAGTCTATAAAATGAGAAGGTTTTGGTTCGATTGTAGTCACAAATCATACAAAAACCCACTTGCTGATAGCTAGAGCCATCTTTGTTACAATCTTCGAATCATGGCAACCATAGAACTCCTCTCCCAGGCTGCGCGAAGGTATGCACGTCCATTCACATAGGATGAGTTTATGCAGCATAAGTGTGTTATCACAAGACCGATAACAAAAGAGCAACACCACATTGCTCATTCATGTCGCTTTTGCAATATGGGCGAGATCTAAAATTGTGAAAATTACTTTAAAGAGTAGAGTTGTGCCCATCAAAGTGAGAAATTACTTTCGTTTTAGTTTCTATTGTTCATGTCAAACTAGATAGTGGGATTTACTAGCGTATGGTTTGCAGACTAGAAGGAAAGGTGGCGGTGATAACCGGCGGGGCGTGTGGCATAGGAGAGTCTACTGCGAGGCTCTTCTCGAAGCATGGGGCTAAAGTCATTATAGCCGACATTAGCAACGACTTGGGCAAGTCGGTGTGCAAGGATCTGGGGCCAGAGACCGCATCATTTGTACATTGCGATGTATCAAGCGAATCCGACATTGAAAATGCCATTGCCACCGCAGTTGACAAGCATGGAAAGCTGGACATAATGGTGAACAATGCTGCGATCGGTGACCCCACCAAGCTCAACATATTGGAGAACGACAAGGCTGACTTCGAGAGAGTGATTGGCGTGAACCTAACGGGCGTTTTCCTAGGGTTCAAGCATGCGGCTCAAGCCATGATACCGTTGCGAAGGGGAAGCATCATCAACGTTGGAAGCGTCAGCTCGAGCGTGGGCGGGGTTGCATCCCATGCGTACGCCAGCTCCAAGCATGCCGTTGTGGGGCTCACAAGGAACGTGGCAGCGGAGCTCGGGCGATATGGGATTCGCGTGAACTGCCTCTCGCCTTACCTTATTCGAACACCACTGACAAAGGAGATGTTCAAATTCGACGAGAATCCAGAATTCCGAGTGTATTCTAACTTGGATGGGGCGACTCTTCAGCAAGAAGATGTGGCGGAGGCGGCTCTGTTTCTGGGGAGCGATGAGTCCAAGTACATCAGCGGCCACAACCTGGCGGTGGACGGGGGCTTCACAACCATCAATCCCGCCTTTGGCTTGTTTGCTCGTGCTTAACGACAAACGCTTCTTCATACCATTATTATTGTACCCTGCATGTCTTTCCCACTTTGTACCTCGTGTCGAATAAAAAGTTGTCTGGTGAACATCATGTAGAAATCGAAAGCAAACCAAAAGGTTTCAAATTTCGAAAGAACTCAAATCTATAAGTTGAGATGTGACCTGCTCTGGAAGTTGCACCATCTTTTCGGTTTGGATAAATTAATAGAGTATATTATCACCATTAGCCCTATGTCTCGGACATATTCTACAATCATGTTGCTTATTATATAGACTTATAATATTGGCCAGGGAGAAATGCCATATTTTCAGTTCAAGTACATATGGTAAATTTAAAATCATATGATTAATGCTTGAAATTAATATCTCTACATCATCAAGGTTATCCCTTTTTCCCCCATAATGTAGCGTCCAAAGAGCATAGATTATCTCCTAGAATATGGGAAGAGTACCAAAAAAGTTCTAAACTTATTGAACTGGTACCAATTCAGTCATAAACTTTTCAATTGGATCAATTTAATCTTAAACATTTTCACATTGATACCAATTCAATCCATCTAGCCAATTTAGGCAGAAAATTGCTGATGTGGATGCTAGTCGTCTTACACGGCACGACCAACGCCAATGTGAATAATTTTTAATAATATTTTGAATTTTTTAATATTGTTTTTCTTTTTCCCTTTTTTCCCATTGTTTTTTTTTCTTCCTTCTCCTTTGCCTATGCTAGGCCATGGGAGGGTCGCCCTTGTTGGAATGGCAGGGAGGGCTACCCTCGCCCCGAGGGTGAGGGCTACACCCTAGGTTTTGGGAGAGGGTGGCCCTCACCCAGGATTTGAGCTACAAGGGCAACCCTCCCTCGTGGCCAGCGAGGCCCATGACTCCCTCACTTGTGGCCAATCACTGCCTATGGCCAATTACCAGCCACAGGCCCAAGCAAGGAGAAGGAAGGAAAAAAAATTAGTAAAGAAAAAAAAAAAATTAAAATTGAAAAAATGAAAAAATTTATTAAAATTACCCATGTCAGCGCCCGGCCATGTACGTAAGAAGGTCGGCATCCACATTAGCGATTTCCTACCTAAATTAGCTGGATAGACTGAATTGATATCAATGTGAAAAAGGTTTATGACTGAATTAATCAAATTGAAAGGTTTAGGACTTAATTTGTACCAATGCAATAGGTTTAGAAATTTTTTGGTACTTTTCCCCCTATATTACCCAAGGCATTAAAATCTCCCTATTTGCCTCTTTTACATTTGTATGAAATAGTCTATTGGTATTAATACATTAGGGATTTGATTGGTGTACCTATCTCTAAAAAAAGAAAAACCAATATGGTTTCGAATTGCAATATGTTAGTTCATGTTATGAAAGATTGAGGAATGACATCTACATGACTTCGTTTTTAATTTCTTCATATTATTTATTTTAGATTTTTCACTTATAAAGATTTTTTTTAATAATGAAGATTTAATAATAATAATAATAAGACTTGAGGCAAGGAAAGTGGTTGACTGGTTCATCACTTTGGAAAAAGAAACTTTTTCTCTATCTTTTTGTTGAAGCTATTTTTCCTTATCAGAGTTAAGATGAAATTAATTAAGGATTTATATAAGATACATTATCAGTGTAAAAAAGATATTTTTTTTTTTACATGAGTAGTCATGAAATGAGAACTCTGGCTTTTGGCCGACACTTCTCAATGCATTGCATCCAGACACACGAGCTTGCTCATTAACTAATATTTCATCTAACCTTTATTATTATAAGTTGCCCAAAAATAGTGATGGTCTACGTCTGTCGCATTTAAACAAAAATAATTATATAGTATTTACAAGTTGGCTCTAATACTAATAGCCTTAAATGATCGAGCGCCGATTTTAAAGCAAAACCAATTGCTTAACTTTTTAAACGGATTCCTTGATAGTAACTTCCCATCTATTCTAAGACTACCAACCTAGAAGTCATCTATACAATCATAATTTATTGATTCATAAGGGCAGACAATCTACCATTAGTTATTACATTTGATTACCGGTACCAATGTGAACGCACTATCAACATATTTGTATACAAATTAGGTAGTGATCGCCTTTATCGATATAATAGGGTCAACCTATAAAATTTCGAAGAAGTTACTGCCAAGGTCCGATGGCATTTTGTCCACATATTGGGTTACTAACACATTACAATAATAATTACCAAGCCTTTATAATTTGAAAGGCATATACTGCTGGTGTACATACAAATTCATTATTATGGTATAAGAGCTCAATACCATGACATTATTCAAATTACCACAGTAGCGGTCAACTTACCAATCTTTTGAGAAACTACTGGTGATTGTTGAAAAACTAAGTATCGATCCATGTGAGATTTGTGAGACTACTACCAACTATTGTAATATGTTAAATTGTTAGATTCAGAAGTGGTTTAATACTTAAATTAATATTCGCCCTCACACTTAGGCTAAGCATGGAAATATATAATGGGATGACAAATAAGGAGTCTAGAAAGATTTGAACTTGGAACCTCATGCTTTTATACAATATGAGTTTTTGTTCTACTACCAATTGTTTAAAAGTTTAAACTATTAAATGAAGTCGTTATTTAATATTTAAATATTCTAACAATTTATATAGCAAAGTTACAAACTCATTGCAATAAGTAGCACCGCCGATATGGGTTGAAACTTATTATAGGTGACACTAGCTACTTAGATTACCCTCGTGCTATTGTTAACTTACCAATCTTTTGTAACTTGCTAGCAATAGTTCAATCACATATACTAATTTACATATCAAGGTAATAACTCAGTGCAACATTAACTACCAATCCCCTTCTACAATTACTGCCCATGAACAATTATCAACTTCTTCATAAATTATGTTACGTATGATTCTTTGAACAGCATGTACTTGGCTTTTGTAGAGTAGCCACAAGTTAGATAGAAGATTTAGTGACATTTTTTTTTTCATTTGGAAGGTATAGTTTACTATGGTTGAATGTGTGTATATATATATATATATATATATATATATATATATATATATATATTGTTCTGTCATATGTATAACTCCTCTCATTTTTTCTTTTTGCTCTGTCTCTTGTAGAGCATGTGGAGTCAAATCTACACCTGTGAATCTGTGATACTAGCATCCACACACCTCCCTTCAAATCTCTTTACCAGCAAGATCGCATGCCTATTGGCTTGAATATATATTTACTATTAAGTATTGATAACTACTGTAGGTATAACTAGCTAGTTAATGCCTTGTTGAATTGAACAACTAGGAAATCTTTTATTGTTTCTGTTAAACAGCAAGAACCAATACACTCGTAAAAGAGAGATTTTAGCACTCAGGAGTAATAAAATCTACTTACCAGACAGTCTGTCAAGTTCATATTGGCTATTAAAATAAATGGGTACCATGCATAAATACATAAAATTATAAATTGATTGATACGTAGATGACGGTCCATCTGCCTTCATAATTAAACACTACAGATTCTGTCAAAGCTTCGATCTCACGTGGCCAAGCAAGTTGGACGACCGTACAGGAAGCTGTAGACAATTCCCATCGTCATCATCCTCCAATGCTTTGAATAGCGTATCCACCGTCTCTGCTCGGACCAATTCTAGCTTTCGTGGGTCCCACTGTGTTCAACAAACTAAAATCAGGCTCATGTTCAACCTCACGTATTGATGCATCCAGTTTGTTAGATAAATATTAGGAAACGGACCAATAATGTATTTAAGCATATAACTTCACACAATTCTAGCTTGCTCTATACCTTTCCAACGATTATAGGATGTCAAATCTCTGCGAGGCTTTGATGAGTTTCTCTTGAACTCATTGAGGTTAAGTCATGGTTTTTTATTATTAGGATAAGATACAAGAGAATATCATTTGTTATTTCAACATGTATCCTTGCCTCCCATTAAATTAGTTAAAAGAAACTAATGATTTGGACCGTCTTAATTTAGCCAACATACAACCAATGACAGATAAAGAAAAGTACCAATCAAAAGATTTGGCATTAAAAAGGGAAAAAGTTATCAAAAACCCTAAACGATGTCATTTATAATACATTTACTCTAAAAAAATTTTCTATAACACAAAAATCCCAAATTTCTACCTGTGTGACATATTAACCTTTCATCAAACTTCTATCATGAGAACCATTAAAAATCTATATACATGGATACTAAAAACAAATAAGCGTTGATATGGCTTACCAACGATGGCTTAAGTAAAATATAAAGAACACTATTTTGACTTAAAAATCATCTAACAAAACTTTAGCGGATCATAAATATGTCATACAAGTACAAGTTTGGAGTTTTTATGTTACAACTAAAAGTTCAAGGTAAATAGGTCACAATGAGTATAGTTTGGGATTTTGATTTTCAAAAAAAAGTTCAGGGGTAAATGTATCACAAAGTGAGTAGAGTTTGGGGTGTTTTGCAACTTTTTCCCTAAGAAAAAACCCACATCCAAAGCAAGATGTCTAAAGCATGATCTCATGACCATATTAGATGTCAAATAAACAGATATTGTTGCTCTTACTGAATAAAGTTTCGAAGATCCATCTCGACAAGTCAAGTAGTAGGGTTAAAGTTTATATGTTTGCACCTTAGGCTTTGTCTTTATCGAATAAAATTGCCCTTGAACCCTGCACCAAAACCGATTCACCAATGCATTACACATTGATGGAGAGAACAATAAATATGGAAAATGACAGAAACGCTCGCCCAATACTCTTATTACGTGAATATTATATAGTCTATAGATATAAACCAAGGTCATCTCCACCGTTGATCATAGCGGCCTCATAGTTGGACCCATATAATCAATGATTGAGATGGTTTTGGTTTATATGGTCTATAATCCATTCAATGCTTTTCGGCTATTAGAAGTTGTTTGAAAAAGTGATGTGATAAATTAAAGCTCTAATTGGGTACTTGAATTTGTCCTGCATATTGATGTATATCCGTTTAAAGTCTGTGAGACCACTTTGTAAATTAATTTTTCACATGAAGTTGTTTATATGACACCCTATCACTACTCTTGCTTGAAGTACCTCGTAGAAGTCATTGGTGATCTTCCTCCGGGCAATTTTGCTGAAGAAGGTGTACTCACGAACTAGACATTGTTCAATCGTCTGACCACGTCCTTCTCTTATCTAATAATCAAAATCGACAACATCTTTTGCTTGTTTGAATGGAATATGCCATGCTTCTCATAATATTACACATTAATGACTGTCAATGTCTTACATGCAATCATGTGTACCATGTACTTCTACAGCTGAAGGAATAAACATATACATACATGTACGATATGGAGGCAAGGAGTAAGTTTACGATGGGATCTCTGCCATCCTATTCTACCACAAATTGCTGAATATTTTCTATTTTCAAGATCCCATTTGTACACACGCTTACTCTTTAAGAGTAGATTTTGAAAAGTGGAAGCTATTTTTCGAATTTCACTATTTTTATAAATGTTAATTAGTAATGTTTTCGCTAAGCTGGATAGTATAGTTATTCTTTTGCATATTACCGATCTCAGAAAAATCTTTTAGGCTGATCGGACTAGCAAACTTTATGTTGTTCACTGCATCAACCAACCATTTCTCTGCCAAGTTCTCTAGCAACTCATTTTCCTGCACCGTGTAATAATCTCATCCATGCAACCATGGCGATTGCTGCTTCGCAGGTAAAATAGAAGAGAAAAAAAGGAAGAATCACTCCAATACTTACAAGAGAATGCAATATGCCCTCCACAGTTTGTTTTGAGAAACATTTGTTTATACTCTTCAATCTGTTCCAAAAATGAAGACTGGTTGGAATTTATCTGACTTGCTCTGATGAAGAGATTAGATTCGACAAGAGATTAGATTCGACAATGCTAGAACAGAATATCAGTAACTGTTGAATATATGTCTCGAGTTTAAGCCGAAATGAAAATCTAAATATTTGAATTGGATATTTTGCGGATCTCCGAAATTGAGCAAAAAGAAAATATTAGAAATTTATTTCCAAATATGTGTCAAGGAAACAAATATTCTTTCCTAATTGGTGTTGGAGTTCGCCACTGAAAAGTCTTAAATTGGAAAGTCCAACGTGGGACAATATTCAGTCAACTTTGATTTCCTTCCTGACCAATATGTGCTGACCAAACTGGACTTCTTCCAAGGCGGTGGACATATATTATATATTTATAGCTTATACGTTGGTTTACAAGGAGAGCTATTGTTGATAAAGAAGTCTTGAAGCGCCCGCGATTGACGTGAAGACGTTCGTGAGTGCTTGGCGGTAGGTGTTTTCGTGGATTCTCTTCGTGGAATTACGCCAAGAGTTCAAGTGTTCGTAGCGATTAAATCTTGTGTTAAGATTTGTGTATAATTTTTTGCGAGATTGAGAGATTATTTCGTGAGGAATTATGGGGCTAAACACTGTGTGAGTTATTGGGTGTAATTGGAGCTTGGGAAACACTTAGAGTGTTTGAGTGATTCGAGTGTGGTTGTAATCTCCGTTGTATCGCTTGATCTATAGTGGAATTTCGTGCTGCTCTCCCCGTGGACGTAGGTCACTACGACCGAACCACGTAAATCTGGTGTTCGATTATTTTCTTATTCTGTCAATTTTATTATTCGATCGCTTGGCTCCCTCAATAACAGTAACTTTTTGTGGAGCTCTTCCTCTTTTCGTATTGAATTTGTGCACAAATCTGTTGATGACAGATAAAATTTCTGATGCATTTGACAACTCCACCAAGAGAGAGCATGTTCTAATAGAGGAAGATCCTATCGAGAAAATAGAGGGTTACCCGTGTAAGTAAAAAGATAAAATAAAATCATATTGATTAATAAATAAATCTATAATTTCACAAATTTTCCTTTTAGAATCTCATGTTTTGGAATCGCTTCTAACTAGTAGTTACCTTTGAAAAGACAAAATGAGTTGCAAGGCCACATGCAAGCATTGTTGCTCCATCCGGCCGTTCTCCAGTTAGCCCTAGATATTCACCTGCTCAATGTAACTCCGCTTGTGAAACCGAAATGATGGTACACAAAACTCTACATATAAGGTAGATTGATTAATGGATTATTAGAAAACTTGGTACAATATACACACGCTGACTGAACAATTAAAATTTGTCAATAAGGCAAAAACACAGACAAATGAAAAGGTTAGTACAACGTAATTCTCTCCCTCATTAATTCCCTCCCTACAAAGGACAACATATGTATTCTTTGTCATCGAAAGTGACAAATTGAAGAAGAAAAGGCTGTCGAAAATTACCGAAGTAACCAGGAAGCTTGGACAGGAAATGAGATGCACCCACATCCGGAAAAAGTCCGATTGATGCTTCAGGCATTGCAAATACCTGCTACAATTTTCAAAGATAAATTTTCTGTAGTAAGAAGAAAACTTCTATCAGATGTCTCAGTAGACACATTGTGATGAACAAAGCTCGTGTGCAATCATCATCCATGACCATTAAGTCTTGTTTTTGAATATCGAATAAAACTATAGACAATGATCATTTACCGTATTCTCTGTCACGACTCAAAAGCTCCCGAGCATGGAGATTCCGGCTCCACCACCCATCACAACTCCGTTGAAGAGGCATACCTTTTGAGAATGTTCAAGTTGATTTAGAAGGTGATGGTTAAGTTGATTACAGATACTGTATCATTTGGTTCATCAGTCACGCAAGTATTGTATAAAAAGAAAAGCCCCCAGATCTCACCAAAGGCTTTTTATATGTAGCTATCAAGTAAACCACGGTGAGCAGTTTCTTGTAACCCATTGCTCCGAAGCTCCAATGTCCCGAAGGGTTTATGTAATACTAGAAATTACTTGGAAAATAAGATTAAGATATATATTATTGAGTTTTCTTCGCTTGTGGAAGGCACTTCTAATCTTGATAAAATAGGTGGAAACTGTCAAAATTATACCAGAAAAATAATCAATTACAATGTCTACCCTGAACTTAGGTATATGTATTTATAATGGATGATTCGACGGTTCTATTGAAAACAAAAACTAATTTTTTTTGGCTGATTTTTAAAAGAAGTTGCTAAGTGTTAAAAAATCATTGGTAGAAACAAATCATCGGTCGCTTGATTTGGGTAATTTATTGGTAACTTGCTAAAACTTTTATGAAATTACCATCTTTTTAACAACTTATAAATCATCAACTTTTATTATCTTTTACCAACTTTTATTTGTCTCTCTTACCGATACCTTAAATTTTATCAACTCTCTATGAATTACAAATCTTAATTTGAGTGGCTTACCAACTTTTTCCATTCAAACTATCAATTAGTTTTGGATTATTAACTCTCATTCAAGTTAATCACCAATGTTTATAAGGTTTTTCTTGAATGATCAACTTTTGTTATTGTTTACCAAATTTTATTTTTCTTTTTACAAACTCTATTTTACAAACACCTTAAACTTTTCCGGACACCTCGGTTTAAAAAAAAAAAAAACACCTTAAACTTTTCCTTAACTCTTATATGAGCTTACTAACATTTATTTGTGTGACTTCCAAAATTTTCTCCTATCAAATTACAATTAGTTTTGTTTTACCGACTCTCATTTCAGTTGCTTACCAACATTTACTAGGTTTTTTCAAAGTTATTATTTTTCTATTAAGTTCCCAACTATTATTCCTCTTGCTTACTAACCATTTAAATTTATCAATTCTCTCTAGAAATTACCGACACTAATTAAAGTGTAATTGACTTTTTTTCGATAAATTACCAACTAGTTTTGCATTTCTAGCTCTTATTTGATTAGGTAGTTACCAACAAATTTTTTTAAATTACCAACTTCTCTTATCTATAACAAACAAAAATCTAGCATATTTTACCAACTTTTGTTGACCGTTCTTACTCTATAAATGTAATGTCTATCATACTAAATTACCATTTTTATTCGAGTTTTAGCTTTTCTCCAATTAAGTCACAAATTAATCTTGGGTTACCAAGCACTATATGAGAAACCTAACAATATTGATTGAATTTCTTTTAATTTACCAACTTTTCTTATCATCACCCCGAACCTCGGGGGAGCGCCAACATCCCTCCGAGGTCGTCAAGTATGCGACATCCCGTGATTTGTCGCTGACCCAAACCGAACGCTAACGAATAGCATAAGTGGAAGCAAAACGAACTCTCCATACAACATGTAATCCTACAGGATAATAGAGAGACAAACGAAACACATCAACAAATACATTTTATAAACATAGCGTTAAACGCAAATAAGTAATTACAAACCTTACTAGAGGCCACCATCTAGACACCACTCATAACAAAAAGGATTGGGTGGTGGGTAAGCTTAACTCCTCTATAAAAGGGGTACTTTAGACGAGGAGAATAATTCCATCCTTAGATCATCACGGTACCACTGGTGGCATCTCCGGATCGGTCATGGTCGTGGGTGCGAAATGGTTTGGTTATACAACCATGAGAACACTTCTCAATAAGCAACTACCTAAGCCTCACTTAGGCTAACACGCACCTCCGGACAATCATAAACGTGTAATTCTAACAAACAACGTGCCAAAGACAATCACAGCGTCCCTACCTCGCCTTGGCACATGCACACGCCCGCATGTTAGAATACCACCATAACATGGCAGTCGCTCCATGAGCACATAATACAATCACATGACGAAAGCGTGCATAAAACGGTTATTAATCCAGACATGCTCAACAACAACACAAGCACATTGCATTCCCCAATGCATAACACACGATTATAACTGTCCAGATTATTAACAGCCCCTCAGCCACCGAACTCCCACCGGTCTTCCGGGCGTAACCAGCAACGCGTCCCACTACTTGACGACAGCAACGTCTAGAACCCCGCCAGCACCGCATTCCATAAAGGAGCATCGATCCGGCCTCCACCGCGATCAGCAACATCTAGAACCCCGCCTAGACGGCATCCGAACCCCGTTGGACATTGTCTAGAACCCCGCCTAGACAGAGCGTGTCGTGACCATGCACACACTTAACAACCATTACCAATTCTTATCTTTATGAATTAATCAAATGCCAACTAAGTCTGTACTCATCAATTAAAAGCCTGCCTTTCTTTTGTAACAAAATCTCCAAAAAGTCCCCGAGAGAAAAAAACCGAGTATGCACAGAATCGGGGCAAAAAGGGCAGTTGTGGATGACGAAACCCATTTAAAATAAATAGTAAATCAACTCCAAAAATTATGAAATTTGGATACATCTTACAAAACATCTTGATGAACATTTCTTATGAGGACTCAAAACCCAGTTCAAATCATAACTATGTATCACTACAAAAAACTTGTTTTTTGCGACGGAATTTGCGACGGAAATTTCGGAAAAATCCGTCGCAAATCGAATTTGCGACGGATTTTGCGACGGAAAAAATTCCGTCGCTAATCGGGCGTCGCAAAAATTTGCGACGGAAAATTAACAAATCCGTCGCAAATTTGCGACGGATAAAATTCGTCGCAAAATTCGTCGCAAAGTTCGTCGCAAATTAGCCACGAATACAATCCGTCGCAAATTTCGTGGCAAATATTCCGTCGCAAATTTGCGACGGACTATTTCCGTCGGAAAAATCCGTCGCAAAATTTTGCGACGGACTAGCGGAAAGTCGGAGGTCCGTCCAAAATTTTGCGACGGACTCGCCGGTTGTCCGTCGCCAAATGTTTGCGACGACGCAAATTTGGCGTCCGCCGCAAAATTTTGCGACGGACGGCGAAGGTCCGCCGCAAAATTTGGCGACGGACGCCGAAAGGTCCGTGTGAAATTTTTGCGACGGACAGTCGCGCGTCCGTCGCAAATTTTGGCGACGGACGGACGAAGCGTCCGTTAAAAAATTTTGCGACGGACGCAGAACGTCCGTCGCGAAAATTGCGACGGACGGTGTAGGTCCGCCGCAAAAACTGTCTCAAATTGGCGACGGACACGATCCGTCGCTAATTTATTTCTGTACAAAATTGGTCGCAAAATCATCGGAAAATTTGTCGCGAATTTCGTCGCAAATTAGCAAAAAACTTTAATAATAGAAAATTTTGGCTTAAAATATTCGTCGTTATTTTTACATTATTTCGACCACAAATTATTGTTCATATCAATCAAAAGAGACAATGACATATAATTGAAACAGACAAACGAACAAACCATAAATTCTGACAAATCAGCCACAATGACATATAATTGAAATAAATAACATAACGAAAGTTATAAAGTCCGACATGATGCTATTTTATATCCAATAGTACAATACATTCAAAACATGAACTAAAAGACAGGACAACCATAGAAGATGCAAAAAAACCATACAGAAGAAGAGGCGGCTTTGGTACGCTGACAGGACACCAAAAATAGTCACTTTCGTCAAGACCTGAGGAAATGTCGATACAAAAATCAGTCCAGAATATAACAAAAATACGTTTCAGGACGAACATAAATGTTCTTACATATGAATATGAGTGAAATTATGAAAAAC
This sequence comes from Syzygium grande, assembly GCA_024733475.1. Classification (NCBI taxonomy): domain Eukaryota; kingdom Viridiplantae; phylum Streptophyta; class Magnoliopsida; order Myrtales; family Myrtaceae; genus Syzygium; species Syzygium grande. The sequence continues at coordinate 38,553,181 of JAMXDD010000005.1, read as the reverse complement.
CAAGATTATGAAGCAAGCTTACCCAAAATTTTAACTAGGGAGACCGGAGAAAATCATCATCATCATCACCATCATCATCAGCATCAGCATTCTCGGCATCAATGTGTTGGTCATCACCTATTGGATTGGCTGGAGGTACAGGAGGCCCGGCATTGCATTGGATGTTAAGGTGTTCCATAATCGCTCTCACCTGTTCTTCCAAGTTATATATTTGTTCATCCTTCTTAAAAAGTAAATTATTCAGACGATCCACTTCTTGGTTCAATTTGTTGCTCCACTCGTGACTTCCTTTTACTAGTCCCAACGGCTGATGTCCCAGCGGCTGATGAACTTCAGGATTATTCGGCATGTACATCCTTGACAACGATCCCAGCCCAAATATTTTCCCTTTTTTCGGCCCACCCGATGCCTCCATCCATAATGCCATATTATCAACTGGTGGCCGGGACTCAGGACAATCATCACTACCACTAGCACTACCACTAGCACTACCACTTGCACCAATTAACAGAGCATCATATTTTTCCTACATTAACAATGTAGATGAAAATAAAATCATTAATATATATATATATATATACCATAAATATTGAAAGCATTAACGGTTTTGCATTATAGTTTACATATAAGTCAAAGTATAACCTTACATACCTTAACAGCTTTTTTTTGCTCGATCGCTTGATCCATGTCTTATCTTTCTTTTGGAATGTGCGTTCAAATGTAGCTGCAAATGTCGGTTCCGTCCCCAATTCACTTGCCTACAAAATGTAAACTTGAGTAACTGAATTAAATTAACTTATAACTCATTTAACAGACTTACCAGTCGTTTGCGATGCTCCGCAATGTTGATAGAGCCCCCAGCATATGTGGCTGACCCATCACTAGAACTAGAAGATCGGTTCTTCTTATTCTGCTCACAGAGTTGCCGACTCTGTTCAGATGCCCAAAATGTGTTAATTGCCACCCAATTGTCAGCTGTAAAAAAAGACGGCTTCGCTTGCTTGCTCTTCGCTCTATTCATAACATTTCGCATAAAATCACTTATTTTTTTATCGAAAATTCGTCTCACTTCATTCTCTTCCGTGTCGTCCCACGTGAACTTCCGCTGCAATAAATAAAAACACAAATTGAAAATTATTATGATGATCACATATCCATAACTATGCACCAAACACATATAGACAGATTTTATAAAGTTCATGTCGAGAAAAATATCTGATCCTTTAGATATCGAAAACTACAGAGTTGTTCTGGTCCCTTTACATCATTCTTGACCATCAATATACTACACCAAACTTAATTTCTGAGAAAATAAAATATGTACAACTTACCTTGAACTCATTCCACCACATTTCTTTTACTTCTTGTGGAACACTTCTGTAATTAAGATACTCTCCCATCCAGAAGTTTCTGACTATTTTGTTCAATTCTCTCACAACAGACGTTGCATCCGTGAATCTGCATTTATACAAATATTGTGCAACATGGATAATTCAGTTAACATCAATATTTAAAGCCCTAAATATGACATATACTAAAATAAAAATGAAGTACTTACGAATCTCCAAATGGACATATAAAGAATCGGTTATCTTCTTGCCCTCTGTTTCCGTCAATATTCGATTGTTCCGCCGAATAATGGGGTGGAACGGAAGGAGGGGGAGCTACAGGAGATTGAACTGGAGAATGTCCAGTTGGCATGTGGTGAAGTCCTGTAACATGTTGTTGATTGTGGGAGGAAGGGCCAACGTGCTCATATTGTGACGGATCATATTGTGGTTGAGGGTTCAATGCCGCACATGAGAAGAGGAAAGGGCCGGGACGAGGACGAGGAAGAGCGAGCCTCGCCTTCTAGACATAAATCCTCCACGCTTAAACTGACAAGTAGGAAGATTATACGAATATGTAAAGAACTATTGACACGTGACATTTAACACATAATGATGTACATGACGAAACTTACCATTTTGATGAAAAGACTGATAAAATGTTTCCTTCAAATGAGCCAATGTCGAGTGCTTATGACGTGTAATTTCCTACAAATAAATATACTATGAATCCCATTCATTTTCATATGAAACATCAATGTATGATAACGATATGGGTGGCCACAGGTATCAAACATCACTATATGAATCGCATGCATTTTCATTAATTTTTTTTTACCACGTACAAAAATTTATATTTCACTGAAAGTGGGTGGCCACAAATATTCTAAATCATTCTATAAAGTTTTGTAAGAAATAAATTATTATTGTTATTCTTAAATTTTTTTTTTGGAGGTAAAAAAAAAATTTCACTAAAAGTTGGTAGCCACCGATATTCTAAGACATTCCGTAAAGTTTTGAAATTTTAAGAATTTTAAGAATTTTTATATTATTAATTTTAATATAAATTTTTGAAAAAAAAAAAAAAAAATTCCATACTAAAATTGGGTGGCCACAAGTCGTCTAAACTATTAGGTAAAGTTTTCTAAATTGTAGTCATTCTTTATTTTTACAATTTTTAAGGCACGTTACAAAAATTAAATATAACTAAAAGTGGGTGGCCACAGGTATTATAAACAATTGCGTGAAATTTTGGAAATTTTTAAATTCTAATTTTTTTGCCATCTAAAGAAATTTAAATTTAATCGCAAGTTGATGGCCATATGTTTTCTAGGCAATTCTGTGCATTTTTCAAATTTTAAATTTTTTAACTTTTTCTTCACCAAAAAAAAAATTTCCCTCATAATGGGTGATCACATTTATGTTAAGCCATGTTATCATGTTATGGAAATTTTAAATTTTTTAATAATTTTTTCATGGAACGTTAAAAAATGTAAATTTCATTGAAAATGGGTTGGCACTATTAATTTTTGCAATTTTGTGAAATGATGAAAGTTTAGTTTGTTAAAAAGTTTAAAAAACTTTTACGGTCAAATTTCATATATGTTGTCAGTATTTACCGTTTTTTTTTTAATTTTTCATAATTTTTTATAAAATTATTTAATTTTCAAGTATTTTTCGCGTAAAACGTTTAATCAATTATTCTATCGCCATTTAACGCTTAATCATCCACATAATAAACAAATTAACCAGTCGACTATCGATAAAAGTCATATGCAATCCTCAAATCGACTAATTTAATTTAGCCAATCAAAAGTAATCCTAAATAATCCGTAACCAAACAGAGACTAATTACCTAAATATACTAAATACATATTAGAATATAGACCTAATTAATTTAAAGATAACAAAACCTTTGTCTTCGATAAATATTGTCCCGTCCCGGGCAGGGTGACGGCGAGGGCGGCAAATATGGTGACGACGGGGCGGCCGGCTACAGGGCGCAGGGGGCGAGGGCGGGGCGGGGCGACGGGCGACGGGCGGGGGCGGAGTAAGGGGAGACGGGCGGCCGGGGCGGGTAACGGGCTGGCCGGGCTGGATCGCGGGCTGGGCCGGGCGACGGGCGGCAGGGGGCGAGGGCGGCGTAAGGGCGGCGCAGCTCGCGACGCGGGCACAGGGCGGACGGCTGGGCGGCGACGCGACTTCAGGCTACAACCAAAAATGTGACTGGAAGCCGTGGGAGTGAGATAGTCGCGAACCTATGACGGACTTTTCCTGTCCGGTTTAAATTTGCGATGGAATTGGGGCGCCCTGTTGCAAATTTGGCGACGAAAGTCCGCCGCAAATTTTGCGACGGAGCGCCGGTTCGTCCGCCGTAAATATGTCAATGATGAAATATTTGCGACGACCAAAGATGTCCGCCGAAATTTTCTATAAAAATTTCGGCACGAAATTACATATCCGTCGGGCGGGATCTCTTCTAAATTTGGCGACGGACAATGTGTCCATCCAAACGTCGACTTTAATCCCCGCCGCAAATTTGCGGTCGCAAATTTGCGGTTCGTCGCAAATGTTCGCGGCGTTTAAATTTCCGACGAATATTGTCCGCCGCAAATTTGCGACGACGACTTGTTTGCACGCTTTTAAAAATGCAATATATTTCCATAAAAATTTGCGACGGATCTATTTATGTCGGTCGCAAAAACTGGCGATGGATTCAGGGTCCGGTCGCAAAATTTGCGACGGGCGTCTCTTTGTCCGTCGCAAATTTGCGACAATCGTTTTTTTTGTCCGGCCGCTAAAAATTTTTAAAGACAAAGTTTTTGTTCCGAGTCCGCGTAAATTTTTACGGTAATTTCCCAACAAAATTTGTGGCCAGGACGTCGTCCAAAATTTTGCACGGACTAATTTATAAATTTTCCGATTTTCTGCAAAAATTTTGCGTCTTAACGGATCTATTTTTCGTACGCCTTTTTTTCGGTCAAAATTATGTCTTCTCCAAAAATTGCAATGGCGGCGGAAATATAAAATCATTAATTATAAATGTCCGTCGAAAATCTGCGACGGACACGCAAAGTCCGTCACAGAATAATCGACAATAACAATAATAAAAAAATATAAAGAATAATCGACAATAACAATAATAAAAAGCACAATAACAATAATGATGACTACATAAAAAATAGCACTTGTAGCATTAATAATTACACATCTGTATTGTGTTGTGCCAAAAATTTAATCTTCATCTTCGTCTTCATTTTCGTCTTTCGTCTTCGTCTTCGTCTCTCGTCCCTCGTCTTCGTCCTCCTTGTCTTCTTCATCTGTCTGAAAATCAGATTCGGAACATTCTTGATCATTTAATTCGCAAATTTCAGTTGGATCCACATCTATCATTGCTCCACACGGATCTCGTAAAAGTTGGTATGTTATATTCCTCAATTTCAACCGTGTTACACACTTCCTCTTGTTGGTAGGCTCTATCCTTCCAAAGTGTTCCTCGATTTTCCTCCGTGCTTTGATTTTACATACAGCCCACCAATCAGCTTTGTCACGTTTCAAACTAGGAAATGATGCATAACATACTTGAATTGCTTGTTGTGCCAAGACAAATGGTTCATACTTCATATACCTTTTCTTGTGATTTATTTCAATCAAATTGAACTTCGTGATGCACCTTCATTCCTTTGATGGGATCGAACCACGTGCACTTAAATAACACAACCCGCATCATTAATGGTCCGAATACTCTATCTCTATGATTTCATCCAACAAGCCATAAAAATCATCTTTCCAACTGTCACCATTGCATGACCGAACAGACACACCGCTATTCATTGTGGATTTTCCCATTCCGTATTCTTGAGTATGAAAATTATATCCATTTATGAAATATGCTGGCCAACTTCGAACTTGTAACTGTGGACCCCATGATAGACAATATAGCAATCCTTGCCCTCCAAATTCATCATAATTACTGTGAACCTAGAGTTACACATGTAAAGTCAATAATATATATTTTACTAAATGATATATAACGTATATAATTTTAATAACTTGGTTTTGATCCATAGGCAACTTACATATGTCTTGAACCATGCTGCAAATTGTTCATCACACAAACGGTCAAACTCATTTGGTTGTAGTCCAGCCATTGAAGTTTGGAAAATCCTAATATTAAAAACCATATCATTATTAGAAAATATTTGACACACAAAACATATATTTGCAAATTTACACTTACTTGAAGTATGGCTCAACTTCTGGGCAGTTCAGTAAAATATAAGTATGGGCTGCATGAAATTCTTCGCCTGATAAGTAACGAAACCGACATGCACCGCATGGTCGACCCAGATAATTGAAAATAGAGAATGCCGTGCAATTAGGATCAACGGGGCCCTCATCATTTCTGCCTGCTCTCCGGCTCTTGCAAATGAACGTGCGGCTCAAAAAATAATATGATGCAAATGTTGTCACTTCTTCCACAATATATGCATTACAAATTGAAGCTTCAACACGTGCCTTATTCTTCACTTTTTTCTTCAAATGATATAAGAATCTAGTTGAAATAGAAAGAAGCTTATCGGAACAGATTATATAATACACTAATTTCAACTGTATTTAAAAAAAAAATTACCTCTCAAATGGATACATCCATCGAAATTGACGGGACACGCAACTTTGGCCTCATAAGGCAAGTGAACTAACAGATGCTCCATCGAATCAAAAAACGCTGGAGGAAATATCCTTTCTAAGTTGCAAAGAATAATTGGAATATCTCTCTCTAGTTTCTCCATGTGCGATGCTTTTAACACTGTCGAGCAAATATCATGGAGGAAATTACTTAATTCTGTAATGGCCCCCACACAAAGTTCGGTAGAACTTCCTTCAAAGCTATTGGAATTAGTCTTTCCATCAAAATGTGACAATCATGACTCTTCAAACCTGTCAACTTGCATTCATTCAAATCAACACATCTCCCGAGATTCGAAGCATATCCATCAGGAAACCGCACTGATTTCAACCATTGACAAACAACTCGCCTCTGCTCCTTATCCAATGTATAAACTGCTTTCGGTTTTGGTCCCCTGCTGCTTGCATGCACAGCTAGTATTGGCCGATCACAAATATCTGTCATATCTTTTCTTGCGTTCAAGTTGTCTTTTTGTTTTTCCAGCGACATCCATCACAGTATTTATGACATTATCGAAAACATTCTTTTCTATGTGCATGACGTCAAGATTATGATGAATAAGATGCACCTTCCAATATGGTAAATCCCAAAATATACTGCGTTTTGTCCACTTATGTGAACTTCCATACGCAATAGTCGTGCCATGCGGGTTCTCAACAACAGTTGGAAAGTCCTGCACACGCTCCCAAATTTGATCGCCGGTCAACCTCAATGGTGGACGCGTTTCTTTCAGTCCTATTCTTGATGAACTCTTTCTTATTCCTTCTGAAAGGATGACTTGGCGGCAAAAATTGTCTGTGACAGTCAAAATAGCAAGGCTTCTTTCCATGTTTTAATCTAAATGACTTTGACCTCTCCAAACATATCGGACATCCTAAGATCCCAGCTGTACTCCATCCAGATAACATTCCATAAGCTGGAAAGTCATTTATCGTCCAAAGAAGAGCAGCCTTTATTACAAACATTTGATCGGTAGAAACGTCATACGTCGGGACACCTTCAACCCATAGTCGTTGTAACTCCTCAATCAATTGTTGCATATAAATATCTATCAACCTCTTCGGATTTTTTGCGCCCTGTCACGATCAATGTCAAAAACATATAAGGTGTCTTCATGCACATACCGGTGGAAGATTGTGCGGCGTTAAGATAGCGGCCAGCATGAATAACTTTTTCCTGTTTTTCCAAATGGAGCAAATCCATCGGCACATAAACCTAACCTGATGTTCCGAGGTTCCATTGCAAACTCAGGGTATGTTCTATCAAAATGTTGCCATGCCTCCGCATCTGAAGGATGACACATTAGACCTTCTTCTGTTTCATGATTTGCATGCCAAGTCATGTGTTCAGACAGTGGCTTTAGACGCATAAAGCCTTTGCAATCTGGGAATTAATGGCAGATAAAACATTTGCTTGCATGGTCTACGCTTCTGATTACGACCCAGCCTCCTGTTAATCTTGTACCTAGGTTGGCTACAGAATTTGCAAGATTCTGCATTTTCATCATCTCTCCAATATAGCATACAACCCCTACTACATACATCAATTCTTACAACCGGAAGCCCTAAGTTTTCCACTAGTTTTTTCATATCATAAAAATCACTTGGCATGTTGTTATCACGAGGCAATGATTCCCGCATTACTTCAACAAAAGAGTTGAAGCAATCCGCAGACACATTATGCTCTGCCTTGATATTTAATAGTCGGGCTGTCACCGATAACTTAGTGTGGTCCTCACAACCTGCCCATAGAGGTTCATCTGCTGCTTTCAACACATCCCAGAACTGATTAGATTGAAAAGTTTCATTATCCACATTTTCCTCAAAACCCGTTACTCCTATATCTTCCAATTGTGAAGCATGACTAGTACTCGCTTGTTCACGTGTAGGAGTAAAACTAGTACTTGCATGATTTGATTCTGGGACAAAATTATAACTAGCTGCATCAATCACCATCCTCTCGTATGGGTTCAATTGCTCATAATAGCCACATTCTTCCCTAACTGAAAATTGGTCACTTCTTCCATATCCTTCATCAGATATAAATGGTTCACCATGGGAAGTCCAATTATAATAGTTCGGAGTAAACCCAAATCTAGTAAGGTGTTCTCTAACTTGATCACACACAAGAAATTTACCATTACCGCACTTTTTGCATGGACACCTTAACTTATTTCCATCCATAAACTCATATTTACTACTAGCAAAGTCTAAAAATTGTTCCAACCCAAAGATTTAAACTCATCGTTAATCCTCGACGTCCAGGTAAGTTCTTATTATACATCCAAGCTCTTTCTCTTTGCATTGTGTACGTATTAAAATATAAAACTATGGTAAAATATTTAAAATATCATATCTATTGTTCTTAATTAAAACTATAAAATTTTTGAAATTATAATTTTTTTTTAGTCAACAACAATTAATATGAAATTGCAAAAATAGAAAAAATTACAATGTAAAGAAGACTTACCTAAATATTTGACTGAAATATTGGTAGGACAAAGTGATCAATTTGATGAGAATTGCAAAGTCCACTTGGATTGCGAGACCTTCAATTAGGTACAAACCCAGAAAAGATTAATCACATAAGAATCAATATTTTTATTAATTTTTAATGAACGATGGAACGGAGTTCATCCGTCACAAATTTGCGATTTAATAAATGAAAATTCCGTCTTAAATTTGCGACGGAAAATAGGATAGGTCAAGAATTGTGCTCCGTTGCAAATTTGCGACGGAGATATGTTGCGAATCTCCGTCGCAAATTTGCGACGGAAAAGGGTCTCCGTCGCAAATTTGCGACGGAATTTGTGACGGAAACCGCACTCCGTCGCGAATTTGCGACGGACCAAAACGGTTCCGTCGCAAATTTGCGACGGAAGCGGATCTCCGTCGCAAATTCGCGACAATCTTGTTTCCGCCGCAAATTTGGCGACGGAGATCCGTTTCCGCCGCAAATTTGCGACGGAGCAAAGCGGTTCCGCCGCAGAGTTGCGACGGTGGCGATCTCCATCGCAAATTTGCGGCGTACTTTTCATTTATCCGCCGCAAATTTGCGACGGATAAACAATTCGTCGCAAATTTGCGACGGAAAACGGGTTCCGTCGCAAACGGCGTGGGCCGTTCTGCTCATCCAAGGACGGCGAGGCCTCACGGTCACCGGTCATTACACCGTGATGCAGATCGAAAAAAAATTTAAACATAAACATATATTAAAATGAAAATTATCATGCAACGGCGAATAGTTATGAAGTTAGCAATTTTGCACTTATCGGTACAAAAACTTCACGAGATTAATACGTGCGTGGATTTTGCTGATTTCAGATATATGAAAGCGGGAAAAGCGATAGAGAGAGAGAGAGAGCGAGACACAGCAAGAGAGCGAGAGACAGCAAATTTGGCGGCGAGAGAGAGACAGCACTGGAGTTGATAAAGTACACAATTTGCGACGGACGGGTGTTTTAAAATCGCAAATTTCTGACGGATCGACAATCCGTCGCAAATTTGCGGCGTAATTTGTGACAAAAATTTCCGTCGCAAATTTATGACGAAATTTGGCGACGGAAAAATTTCGTCGCAAATTTGCGACGGTTCGACAATACGTCGCAAATTTGCGACGGAATTTGGACGACAAAAATTTCCGTTTAAAATTTGGCGACGGAAATTTCGGATTTAGGTCGCAAATTTGCGACAACAAATATCTTACGTCTAAATTTCGTCGCAAATTTGCGACCGAAAAATCCGTCGCAAAATCCGTGTTTTTTGTAGTGTATTTTTCCCTTAGAAGTCAGACCAAAAATCGGTTCCTTTGGACAGGTCACCCGTCCCCAAAACACGTTTCACTCAGCACCCAAAACACCTTGGAAAATTCTGGAATTTTTATATGATATAGACACAGATGTTATTAAAAACTTTTGTGAAGGAAGTTTATCGAAATAAGGTCTGGAAAAATTTATAGAAAATCGGAAAGACCAGACAGTCGGGTGAACAGTAAATCCGGCAAACTCCAGATGGTCCAAAAGATGGACTTACGAATTGCCCTAATTGATCTCCAAAAATTCTAAATTTAAAGTACGTTATACCTCAAGATGTTGGGAACAAATTCCATGAAGAGCACTTGCTCAGATTCGGCCCACAATGATCACCAAAAAAAAAAAAAGCTTAGAAGTACAATAACAACAAGAAATCCGAGAATCATTAAACTTGCACCATTAAACAAATCAAGCTTATACAACCACTAAACCAACTATTCACAGCCCCTAATCCATCCCTAGACATGCCATTAGTAACCCACTAGCCTAACCAAAGATTAGGAAGTCACTTACCAAGGGTTTAAGCAAGAAAATCGGTGAACAGAAAACCGAGCTTGGCGGTGAATGGCTGGACTAGAAGCTCCGGCGACTTTCCGTCGACCAGGCTAAGATGGTTGGAACGAGCACAAGATGGTGGTGATCGGGGTACCATGAGTGAGGCCTAAAAGAGAGAGAGAGAGAAAAAGAGGGGAAATGGGTGTTTTCCAGGTTGATTTCTAGGCTGGTTCAGGTTTTTGTGAGCAGTCGCCTCCCGGGCCGGACGGGTGGTGGGCCGACAATTCAGGCGGCGATTTTGGTGGCGTATGAACCGGAGAAGCAAGGCAGAGGTGATGGTGCTTGGAGCTTCAACCGATTCCAAAGAGGGAGAGAGAGAGAGCTCGGGAAGGAGAAGTGAGAGAGAGGAGAGAGAGAGAGAGAGCGTGAATTTTGAGAATGAGAAGAGAGAGAGAGTCAAAGGTCAATTATTATCTACCCACCTCACTCATATAAATCTAGGGCCAAGATCAACTTATCAATCTCATCAAAGATCTAAAGGCCACAAATGAGGCTTCTAAGGCAAGATGGGGAAAATATCCAAAGGCAACTAAGGAATAAACAAAAAGGAGATGGGGCATTCTTATCCAAATTTTCGCTTATGGAGGGAAATGCAAGTGTCCAAATTTCCCTTCAATATTTCAAAAAGTGATCAATTAACCTAGGGGCAAAATGGTCTTTTTCCACTCCCGGTCCCAATTTCGATTTTTTCCGATAATTCCAATCGATCGATAGTTGGCCACGCTAAATGAGGCGGCGTCCGATAAATTAGTCGTGAAAATCTTGAAAATTCGACATCCTAATTTGGATTTTAATTAATGGCCAAAATCCAACAATCGCGACTTTAGTATATCTCAAACTAACGGGCGGCTTTTTAGGAGTTATAACGTGTCGACACGTGGCCGATGACATCGAGCCACATCCAAGTTTACTTGAGCCATAACGATCTCGATTGTCATATAATTGCGAGGGTCAATCACTAGTTCGAAGGACACGATCTTTCAGATTAGGTTTAGGATTGTTCGAAACTCATACAATGGTTAAGCGGAATCACCTGCGTTCCGATCGTATAAGATTTGCGAATCATTTCATAGCCATCCTTGGATCGGTCTCTAATGGCACAAAATATTCCCTCGTCAATCCTTATGATCAAAATGCCAATCCATGATCAAGTTCTTAAATCCACGGACTGAATTCCTAGTTAGCCTTTTCCTAACGGTTAGTATCTCAAAAGTGATCAATTTCCGAGTGAGATTTTACTGAAAGTGCATCGAAGAAATATTCATTTCATAAATCCCGAAAATGGGTCGAATTTCAGAATGTCACACTTATCATTTCCCAATTTTAATATATCATGCTAAGTGTTCACCAAATTTCTAAATCTGCTAAATTTTTTAGAATTTAGAAGTTACAAACTTTAAGTAAAGTGATTACCAACTTTTCTCCAATTAAGTTAACTACTAGTTTTGTTTTGCCAACGCTTATTTGAAATAGTTATCAACATTTATTTGATTATTTTTTCTTTGACAAAAAAAAAAAAATTTCTTTTATCTTTTATCAACTTTTTTTTTACCTTTTCAAACAACGCCTTAACTTTACCAACTATTATACAAATCACCGATCTTTATTTGCGTGACTTCCTAAGTTTTCTCCGACTAATTTACCGACCAATTCACGACTTATCAGCTCTTATTTGAGTTACTTGACAACATTTATTGTTTTCTAATTTTCCAAATTTTCCTATCGTTGGAAACTTGCAATTATCATAGAACGTTATAGCAATTTCACAAAAGAGTTGGTAGACTTCAACAAATTACCTAGAAAAAAGTGACCAAATTTTCACCGACGGTCTTTTAACGCTTCCTAACATTTACAGATTTTACTGACACAGAGAAAAAAAAGTTCAGCATCTTTTTACACGAAATGTTAGAATTCTGCCTGCATATATTTTTATCCAACTATTAATATAAAGTTCTTGGAAAAGAGTACCATATTATTATCCCATTAACTCGGGTTGCTTGCAATTTTCAAGGGTTATAGTTATATGAAACACAATGAAAAGAGAGCAGAAGCTGATTTGATCACCTGTTAACATGTAGCACATAGTTCCAATAACATCACCACCCGAACAAAATGCTTTCCCGTTTCCCTAATGAATATTTGAGCAAGTGTCGAAGAATAACATAAATGACAAAAATCAGCTCACGCATATCCCAGAGAATATATTATCAATCAGATGGAGTATGCTCCAATTATGTGGGTGTACAAATGAACATTCGCACGCTCAATTATATATATCTGAATCTAAATACTGCATAAAAATGTGAAACTCAAGAGGGTATTTCCGAAAATTTACACCCTTTGAATTTCTGAAAATTTCATCCTTTCGAATCACAATACAGGGTCTCTTTTCATGCACACACGCCAATTGCAATATATGTCAAAATTCATGCCCTTCGTATGTGAAACAACACAACTTTTACTCATATTTTTCATATTTTGAAACAACGGGACTTTAGAATCCGAATATGTCTATAGATCTTGTCTTCAACATAGTATGTTTTTTCAATGAGTGTTTTTATTTTTATAGAAGAAAAATCATTCATATTACTACAAAAGTTTGATGCCATCTTTTTATCGTTGTGTTGATGGGGTTAAAGTGAAGTAGTAGTCATCTAAATGTCTGATTAATCTACTCATAAATTAATTATATCTTGCTCATAAACAAATTGGATCTGAAGATCGATTTAATTGGATTTTGAAGAAACTTAAGTCTTTTTACATGTTATTTGTTGTGACCAGCTTAGGAACTCATACTTGTTTGCTATTTCATATGATGATTTGCACATTGAGCACAAATCATGAGGGTTAAAACAGGGATTTTTCTGTTGTTCCAATTTTTCTTTATTCTTCGGATAAAACACTAATTATTTTTCCTACAAAGTTTTTTTTTTGAGTTTTATGTTTGTTGTATTGTTTAATAATATCATGTGTACCGTTTTTTTTCTCTATTTCTGATCAATGTCCTGTTCAGTTTATTATGTTAACATTTGTTCACTGAAAAGTATAATAAATTAGTTTTATTAATCTCGTCACTTCATTTGTTTGGCTTTTTCTTCATCTCAATTATATAGTTAGTGTTTTCCATTTGAAAGTATTCATGACATGCAAATATGTTTAATTTTTTGCGTGTACAAATCATCCATATGCTGTATTATTGCTTTAGCTGCGTAGCCTTTAACTTTCATGCTATGATAAAAATTAATCATCAATCGTAATTTAACATTAGACGAGAAGAATAGCAAAATTAATGGTTAATATTTAATGATGGGTAAATGAATCATCAACCAGTGTTATTTACTTAAATATGTGCTAGCAACTAGGAAGAAGGGACATGCACAAGTACAACCTCTAATTACCTTCAAAATAACAAGGTTGACGGTATGATCGTCCTCGTAGATTTGCAACTTCCTAAACATTTGGGAAGTCTGCGTGCTCGGACAGGACGACTCCGAACATGAGTGACGGAGATGTATAAACGAGTAAAAGAAAGAAGAGAGGGGCCCACCATTTCGACAGTAAGGGAGTTCAGCTTGGAAGGCCGGTCCAAGACCACCTTCCTCACTCCTAAATGCTCTTCAAACCGCACCTGCAGGTGGTGTTTAAACAGAGAGGCAAATGAGATCATCGTCTATCAGGCCACCAAGCATACCCCACTTCAAATGGATGGCGATCAATGAGTAGAGAGGACGCACTGGCCGCTCGGTTAAGCCCCTGCCGAAACTCCTTAGTGCTCAGAGCCTCCATGCTTCTCTCTCTCTCTTTCTCTCTCTCTCTCTCTCTCTCTCTCTCTCTCTCTCTCTCTCTCTCTCTCTCTCTGATCTCTCCTCCTGCTTTGAGCTGCGCAGGGACCAGGAAGGAAGCTCAATTCCTATTTATATGCATATCAGAGTAACGTTGTCATGACAAGTGCATCCCACTCAACACTTTATGGGTATAGGTTTAAAGGTATTTGTTAGTGGACATTCATTGAAAGACAAACCAAAAGATTCATCTATCGAAGGATGGAGGCACTCCCAAGCCTCATATCTCGCCGCGACATGGGTTTTTCTAAACTATGTATTCATTAGTAGTCGCCACTAGCAATAATCAAGGGTTGGCTAGAAAACTTAATCGAAAACGCGGAAATGTCGTCTCGATACATGCGTAATCAGAGATTCGAGGATCGGGGACTTGATTACACTAGTTATCTAATTAATGCCCTTTCAATACCTAAACTTAACCTCCTGGTAACTAACGCGTCAGGACAACCTATCAAAGAGCCTAAAGATCATCCTAATTATGTTAAAAATGAAAATAACAACTAATGTATTAAAAATGCGCAATCCAATAATCGAAATATAAGTAAGCAACCAACAACCTAGCATTATCTACGAAAAAGAAAAGGCAATATGTGGTAAATGACTAATGGCTTGTTCAATTTCTGGGTTTAATCTCCAAAGGTTTTCACATTTTTTCCATTTTTAATCCAAGTCAAAAATAAAATTAACACTAAGATCTAATGAAATTTTCTGAAATTTTCTGAATTTCTTTATTATTTTATTAATTTTTAATATTTTTTAATAGATAATAAAAGAAGACCTATCTCTATTTCATGTGCGTCTATGCTTGTTTGTTCAGACTAGGCGCGGTGTGTTATACTATGAACAAACCTCACTAGCCACAAGATAGCCTTGGTTTCAAACAGATTCGTCGGAGGAGTCTCGGCACCGAAGACTCGGCCAAAACAGGGGAAAAACGGTTGCCTAGTTTGGGTTGACACTGTGATGGCGAATGGCGAACGGCAACCGGTGGGTGGATCTCTGACAAAGACAACGAGCAATTCCGGCGAGCGGGATGGATTTTGACGCTGTTTCTCTGCTGCTCTCCCTCTCGGTCTGTCTCTCTAGCCCGTCTCCCCTTCAGCTCTCGGCCCCCCTCTCTCTATTTGTATGCAGACCCCATTTTCTTTCTCTAGTGAGTGATATGTATGGAGGCAACCAGAAAAAGAGGGAGTGTAGCCCCTTTTGTGCTTCTTTTGATTGTTTCTGCAATGAATGTCCCCCTCTCTCTCCACTTTTGTGACAATGTATGATGTGCCTAAACTCTCCTTTCTTTTGTACTTTCTTCCTTTAGCTTCTTTTGTGAAAGCGTGGATGGAGATAGAGAGAGAAGGAATCCCTTCGTATCAGTCAAGGAAGAGCTCCCCTTTGTCTTTTCCTTTTTTATTTAAAATTTTAATAATAATTTTTTTATTTAATTTTTTATTCAAAAATAAAATGAAAATATGTTATGCTAAATTTTGTTAATGCAAATGCACCTAGTGTTTGCATGATATGCAACTTGGTGAGAATCATTTTTGCTAGGAGCCGAGCCAATCCCTAATTTTCTATGCAACAAATTATTAAATAGGATACCAAAATTTAAGTGTCAACAGTAAGAATATGTAACTTCATTCATATAATTTAAGATTTTTACTGTTAATTCTTTTTTAAAAAACCCATACAAATGGGTGGAACTATTCAAAAGCTACACCATACATAATGACACCGTCCTATGCATCAGGATGCGTGCATATGTAAAGGCACGTAAAGAATCGGCGGCTTTCTGGCCATCAACCGCTCCAACTGCCACATTTGGTGGCCGTCGCCCTCGAAAGATCCCTCTTGCAAATTTTTATATCACACTTCAAATTAAACGCTCATTTCCGCCAATTCCTCTCGCTCTGTAAATTAGAAAGCATAATCACGCAAGCTCTCGATCTCGCAATCTCAATCGCTAATGTAACTTTTCAAGTGCTCCTTCCTTTTCCCTGGAACGGCTAGTTCTCCGAATTCATTGACACGACCCCCAAGCCGGAACAACATTAGGCCAATGACGATAAGACTCAACCTCTGGATGACTTCGAAAACCAAATGCCTGAAAATGTCCCTACTCCATCCTGGCCGTGTTTGAGGAAAAGAACATCCGGCACGGAACGGTCTTTCAAACGCAAACTTATTTTAAGGTAGGGAAGAATGGGTCGTTATTTGCACACTTTGTGAAAATATTTGTCGTGCAGTCATCACATGGATGGCTACCTTGGGATTAAATCATTTATAAACTCTTTTTGGAAAACTTTAAAATATTTACAAAAGATAAAAAGGGAAGTCCAGGGCCGGAAATTTTCAAAAGAAAGAGTGGTTAAAATAGGCCCGGCATGTGGTGAGCTTGCCCTTGGCACACGGGTTGGCACGGTCCACTACTATGATGGAACTATATGAAAATATGTTCAATATTATCCCAAAACTTAAATTAATGGAATGATAACATTGGATATTTTAATATAGCTTAGGGACTAATTTAAATATTTACTAAAAGTTCAAGAACTACATTAAATAAATTGAAAGTTTAACATTGTAAAATAGACTAAAGTTCATAGATCACATTAAACAAATTAAAAGTATATGGATCAGATTGCATATTGGCTCAAAGTCTAGAGATTATCTATATCATTATCCTCTATTAAATGATGCCAAATGAAGTAAAATGAGAATTTCTTGCATATAGTTGGTTGACCTTAATAAAAACGCTAACCTGATCCTAGGTGAGTGAACCAAACATGACAAGTTTGGGGATGTAAAGAATTAATAGAATTCTGTTTTCTCATATTGGTAAAGGAAAAAGAGAATGTTAAGACAAATTAAATTAAATTAGAACACGCATATAAAAGTCTGCTCTCTACTTGCCAATCTATGAATCCTGTAGATTAGAAAAGTTTTGAAGCCTGAGAGTCTTATAGTATAGATTAATGATTTCTAGAAATTAAGAGGGAATCCCTTTGAAAGGCCGTGAGCATCGTGGTGCATCGTGGGATAGCATAACTATCTCAAGAATTATTAGTTTATACTATAGCCCCCATCATGGTATCAGAGTGTGAATGTGATCGAACTTCGGATGGCTCATCCAGGTATGATGAGAAAGAAATTGACTGGAACACAGTCTATGAGTTTCGCGCCCCCCTAGAATTGCTTAAAATTTAGCTTATGATTAGGACAAGCGCAAATGTTTTCAAATTATACTATCAAGATTATGAAATGTTCCTATGACCAGAATTTGAAGCATCGAACGGGGGAGGTGCGTACGTAAGCTTAATCACGTACTTCAAGTTCCAATTCATCATCAAGTTGAGCCATTGCATTACTAGTTCATGTGCGGCCAAATTTGGAGATGAAGCATCAGAATTCCGAGAGAAGTAGGATAAACAAAGACTCATCTTGTTCATTTTCATGGGCGGTCAAAATTTGGACATGAAGCAAACAATATTCGGGGAGAAGTAGAATAAACAAAGACTCATCTTGTCTTTTCCTTGGGATCGACACGTAGGTCAAAATTTACAGTTCGCAAAAGTAGGCAGCATCCCACAGATTACTCGGCTTCTGAACCGCCTAAAATAAGTTAGAGGCGACTCTAGTCTCATTGTGTTAATAACAAAACGAGAAATCTAGTTTGCGGTCGGCAAGTCTTGAGAGAACCCGTGTGAAGTACAAGCGCCACCTCACAAGAAGGTTATACGCACATGCCTAACAATATGTGAAACCCCCTCGAGGTTTGTCTCCAGGACCTTGAGGGGGTCGCGAAAAGCATTAAGCGTGGGATAAGGCTTAAAACTCTTGAGATGATTCTTCATTATTACTCTGAGTTGAGCTCTCTATTTTCGTCTCCCCGTATTTGGTGAACTCCTGGGATTCATGAGCATATTCAACACGATTTTATACTTAACATTGCCTACCAACATATTGATTTGGTTAAGAGAGTATTAAATAATCTAATCTCTTCTTTCCCACCATTGATAGGGACGTTATTACACTTCGTCAAAACGGGAAATCTATTAAATTAACATATCTTTTAACATACCCCGATATGTTTTTTTTTTTATGTTGAACTCGTGTAAATGTATAAATCTTCTTTGGGAAATATTTTCCACCTTTGATGAGCGAAATAGAAGGCCGAATGAAATTCTTAATACAAAGCATGTAAAGCATATACGCTAATGTAAAGAGCGAATGTACTACTGGATTTGGCTCTCTAATATGCATCACATGCATGGGAAAAGTTTGAAAAAATCCTAAACATATCACATTGATACCAATTTAATCCCAAATCTTTCAATTACATCAATTTAGTCATAAATCTTTTTACATTGATACCAATTCAATTCATTTGGCCAATTTAGACTGAAAATCGCTGATGTGGATGCCAGCCATCTTACGTGGCTTGACTGACACTGATGTGGACATTTTTAAATAAGTTTTTAACAATTTTTTGAATTTTTTGTTTTTTTCTTTTCTTTTCTTTTTTTATTATTTTTTCATTTTTCTTTCTTCTTTTTTTCCTCCATTTGGGCCGGCGAGGGATAGCAAGCCCAGTCGCTAGCAATGGCTACTTGCCTAGAGCCGGTGGGGTTGCAAAGGCCTAGGCGAGGTCATCATGGCCTCGCCGACTAAAATAAAGGGAAAAAAAATAGAAAGAAAGAATATAAAAAGAAAAGAAAAGAAAAACACAAAAAATTTTAAAATTTTCAAAAAATTATTTAAAAATGTCCACGTCAACACCAGTTGTGCCACGTAGGATAGTTGTGTCCATGTTAGTGATTTATAGTCTATATTAGCCAGGTGGACTGAATTGGTACCAATGTGAAAAGATTTAGAATTAAATTAGTCCAATGAAAATGTTTAGGAATGAATTGATATCAACACGATAAGTTTATGACTTTTATGGGACTTTTCCCACATGAATTATGTACGTTATTCACTTTAAATGATGCCAAAAACTTATGGAAGAAAGCACAATTCAAAGGACTAAAATTCCAAGCTTTGAAACATTGAACTGGACAACTTAAAAAGGGGGGAAATTACTAAACAAGTCTTAAACTTATTGCATTTATATCAATTCAATCCTAAACCTTTCGATTATGCCAACTAAGTCTTAAACCTTTTAACAATTTGTCAATTTAGTCTTTCTGGCCAAAGTCATAAACATTTTGACAATTTGTCAATTTAATTCTTTTATTAATTTTGGCTGGAAATTACTGGCATGGATGTTGGCCATTCTATGTGGCACAGTTGACTCTAGTGTGGACAATATTTACAATTCTTTAAAAAAAATCTAAAAATCTAAAAAAAATTCTTTTATTTTTGTTCTTTCTTTTTCTTTTTCCTTCTTCCACTGCTAATCACTGATCCTCGACTATGGCCGGCGATCGGCAACAAGTGAGGGCTGATCTCGCCAACCGACTTTGGGTGAGGTTTGACCTCGCTAGATTTGGCAAGGTGGAGCCTTGCCCAACGAGGTCGGCCCACGCCAACCCTCTCCTACATGGCTAGCGAAGGAAGAAGGAAAACGAAAAAAAATAAATAAATAAAATTTATTAAAAAATTATCAAAATTGTCCACATCATCGTCGGCCATGCCACATAGGATGGCCAACACTTCTGACGTCCATGTTAGCAACTTTCAACCAAAATTGGTCGGAATATCTAAATTGGCAAATTATCAAAAGGTTTAGGACTCAATTGGTATAATTAAAAGATTTATAACTGAATTGTTACTGATGCAATATATTTAGACCTTTTTTTGTAGTTTTCCCCTGCATAAAACAAGATAAGTTATAGAAAATAATGAATTTTCTTTTAAAGAATTCTGTCTAGTATTTAGTTACTATAACTTTGTTTAATATTTCAACACGGCTTAAGTTTGATTTCCCAGGACAATCTAAATTAGTGAAAATATCTTTGTTTCTCTTATAGCTTGACGTGGTTATGAAGAATTTGTACCTCAAAACGCTTTCCATACATAAATTTCTCAGCCAAACAAAGATAATCTAAACATAAGACAAAAGATTTAATCAAGAGGAGAGAGAGCTTTCACCATCGACATAGTAGCATCCAATTTTATTTTATTTCTTTTGGGTCAAAGCATCCAGATTGAATAAAAGGTAGAAAAGACACCAAAATCAGCTCCGTAGATAGGCAATCAAAATGGATTTCTACACCGAAAAGTATCTGAAATAGAAGAATCTATGAAATGGCTTCAGGGTTCCAAAGAGCGGTCGCGGTGGTTGTACTTTGGCTGTTTCCCGTCGGTAATACGGTGCGAGGTGATCCGGACTCAACTTTGGTAGACTATGTGTGCAATGGACAAAAGTATCAACCGGATGGTGATTTCGAGTACCGTCGTGGTGTGGCTCTATATATTGAACATAGTTACTCGTACACCACTCGATAACTATAATCACTACGTGCAACATAAACTACTCGGGTCTGGTGGCACGATCTACGCCCACAAAAAATGCGACGGGGCGATTACGCAGTGGGATTGCACATCTTGCCTGGAACATGCCGAAGTGCAGTTGAAACATCTCTGTCATGTGAGTGTTGAGGCGTAGATGCAGCTTCAAGATTATAGAATTAGGTATGAGATTTAACATTTCGGTGAAGAACCGCGGTTATCGCAATATTGACGCTCGTGTATGAACTAGTTTTTGTAAAATTACGTCCGTCTATGTTTGGTCAATTGTTTCAAGAGCGGTGAGTGCACGATGTAATGCTCACACGCTCTTGTACATCAATGTTCATGGTCATGTAGGAAAGAGTATGGCAAATGCCCGACAATGATAAGCATTAGGGTTAATACCACCAAAAACTCCCAACTTTTACATCTGTGATAAATTTACTCCAAACTAATTTTTTTATCACCAAAAATCTCAAACCTCAAACCGGTACACTTGTGACCAATTTACCCTCAATTTGTTTATCTTAAATTTTACTGTCAAATTATTTCGTTAAATGACACGCAACAGCTGACTGATGTACAAATTTTATGTTTTATCCTTCGTTTGTCATAGTTGTATCAGTTTGTGATTTTTTGTGGTATTAATGCAATTTAATTTAAACTAATAGAGGGTAAATTTGTTACAAACGTACCAGTTTTGGGTTTTTAATGGTCAAAAAAATTAGTTTGGGGTAAATTTATCACAGATGTACTAATTTGGTGTTTTTAGTAGCCAAAAAATTAGTTTATGATAAAATTGTTTCAGGTATAACAGTTAGGGGTTTTTCGTGATATTAACCCTAAGCATTAACCATTAGAGTTACCCCAGTAGCCACATTTTCTACTTGAGAAGAAAAAGCTGGAGAGTTCGAATCCTCACCTTCTCATGGGGTTAGAGGTGGGGACGTGTAGTTTCAGATGTGGATTGCGACTCCCACATCTTGCAAGAGGCAGGGTAAAAGTCTAAGAATGAGTTGAAAGTTAGAGTAGAACATACCAAAAAAAAAAATCATAAGCATTAATGCTTTATTTAGTAAGAAATTTAATCGTTGTAACCTCTTTTTTTTCCAATGACCCAGAAAAATAAAACCTGTTGTATAATATTCCTTTTGCGGGAGTTCCCCTTACAGAGATTTTGTGGACAAATTCAACTGAAATTGTAGCACCGCGAGATATATATCGTTTATGTTTTGGCACATACCAATAGAATTCCTAGCCATTAATTCGGTCAAGGTTGCTGCTTGTCGACTAAAGAAGAAGCGAAGATGTTGGTCGAGACTAGTTGCTTCTAAGGGTGTCTCTAAGGATCCTTGAGAAACTTATCCTCAGTCTCTCGATGACCGTCGGATAAAAAAAAGAGTAAATCTCGTCTTTTAATCGTAAAGCCTATTCAGATTTTGTGTGTTGTGACAATTAATGTAAGGGTTCCAAAAAAAAAAAAAAAATGCAAAGAGTAAATCTTGTCTGTTAATAGCAAAGCCTATTGAGATTTGTCTAAAGCAGACTGCAATCCATGCATGAATTATCTCGCCGGGATACAACCTCGCCGGTGTTTTACAAGCATGGCGGGTCAGATGCAGCTTGGAGGATGGTAGAATTAGATATGATGATCACCAGTTTGCGGAATAAAAAGTTTATTTCCATTCGTGAAGACACCGAAACGTATGAACTTCTCTCTCCAGGAGTATAGTATAAAATCCATTTATGAATAAAGAATGCTTAATTTTGTGCTTTGGGACAAAATAAATGGATTTTGATGTTATTGTTGTCAAAGTATAATTTGTAAGGTGTACTCACTTAAATTCACCTAATTGTATCAATTGGCGAAAATTGCACATATAGAGCGAAAAGGAAAAGGCCATTTAAAGTCAAAAGAAATAGAGAGGCTGATAAATGGAAAAGATAACGGGGAGGATTTACTTGAAAGCTTAGCTAATTTGTCATCTAATTTATCAACTTGAAGGCAGTGGAGATGAGGAGAAAGATGGTGATGTTGCTTGTTGGCAAGTTCTTCCATCTTAAGGATGAGCTCTGAATCTCAATTGGAGCTCCATTAATGGAGTCCTGATTGGTGATAGGCTAAAACTTGTTTTTTGTGCCAATTAAGTCTACAGTAAAAAAAAAGGGAAAAGAAAGAAAAGATAAGAAAAGAAATTTTTTTAAAAAAATAAAAAAAAAATGTCTACATCATCACCTGCCATGACATGTAAAACGGCTGGTGTTCACATCAGCGATTTTCAGTCAAAATTGACAATATTTGTCATCAATAATCATGTCCATTCTGCGACTAGTGAAAATCTGTCTATTGCATGGATTTGGATTGTAAACTAGTTAAGATGGTGGGTCAGGATAAAATCTTTCATTCTATTGATTATGTCTATTGTGTCTATATCATACCTCCACCTCTGTTATGCAATAGGGATTACTAGTCATTTGATTCTGAAGTTTTCTGGAAGCCCGTGCTCGATGACAACAATAGCTCAAGACATGCATTTAGAAACTTTCATGTTCTGCAACTAAAAGATGGTAAACCTGTCTAGAACTCACGTTTGATAACGAAACACTTTCATGTCCCACGGGATCATCGTGCCGTGATAGTTTCTATAAACCTCTGCCATTTTTTAAAATTTTCATGTCGTATATTCCAATGATATTGCTAGAAAAATTTGAATCCTTTTGCTTAAGGATAGTATTGCCTCTATGCTAAAAAAGCTGTGTTAGAGCAATATGGGCTGTGGAAATATCCCCTTCTTGTGTACTGTTAGAACATGTGGAGACAAAAGTCCAGCGTATGTTGTGAGCAAGTTTCCTATTCGAAGTAACATTGAGTACGAGATTCCGAAAGATTGATTGGCGCAAGAAAAGATTTCTCACAGATAACGAAACACGATAAAGGCCGGCCATACTGATAAAACTATAATGTAAATAACGTGAGAATTGGAAGTGGAGAAAACTTCTACGCCATCAACGCCTTTAAGTAGACAGTTAAACTCAGCTTCAGAGAGTAGCATGCCAAAGAAGAACAAGGAGAAAGAAATGAAGGGAAAGAACGACATGTACATGGCTGCTTTTGCGAAAATCTGGGTTGTACTTGTCATTGGGCAAACCTTTGTCTGTCGTGTTGCAGCAGGCAATCCGAACACAAGTGTAGTGGACAAAATCTGCAATGGAGTACATTTTGGACAAGATGATGCGTTTGGAACCGACATAGTTTCGGTTCTCAACGTATAAGTAGGAGTAAGGTGAGCAAAGGTTATAGCTACTACAGCTCGCGAGGATCGTGCGACGGTTATGGAGCTTGCAACGGGACCCTCGACCATCCAGATTGTACGAAATGCTTGAATTCCGCAAAACAGCAGATAAGCCTTAATGGTTGGTTTAGCATCAGGGCTCAACTCAAGCTTCGCGATTGTAGAATGAGATACGAGAACTATCCATTCTCGGAATGATGACTTGCTTTGTTTCAGTTTGTTGGAGGGGCTTGAGCTTGTCCACGAAGTGTTCAAAAACGGGTGAGGGTATGGCTTTGTTTGTGTCTTCTTTGTGGGAGATGGATCTACAATAAAAGATGATGTTGGATGCAGGCTGAAAAAACTGGAGTTTATTGCAATATAAAATCTATAGGTTGAAGAATGTGCAATCTATACTCATGTGAGGATATTCAATTTATCCGAGAATAATAAAATAAATTCTTTGAAGAATGTTGAGCTCTCTCTTTTGTTGCTTTAACTTGAGCTAACCTATTATTAGAGACTGTAAAGGTTCATTTACCCGATTTGATGTGCAGAAAATAAGTTTGACATAGAATCTGTGGGAAAATTGTCAAAAAGAAAAAGTCCTAAAATTGGCCGTTGTACAATAAATTTAAAACTTTTTAGACAATTATCCTTAGAAATTACTGGTGTCTATGGTAGAACAAGAGATATGGTATTAAAAAAAGGTCTATGTCCAGGCCAATTTAACCGGTGGATAGATATTCTTTATCTTCTTAATGTTTGTGTTTTAATCCGTGTCACATATATAAGATGATGATAATAAGTGCTATTGACTTTTAAACATATTAAAAATATATGTGTCGAGATCGTACACCTTTGATATCGATTGAGATATTCTCAAAAAGAGTGTATGTGGCAGTCGATCCACGTTCTTTATTCAAATTAGACATATTTTAATAGTCCATATTTTTGTGTCATATGTTTTTACCTGATAGATTTGAGTACATGAGCTACTAGAATTTATGGAACAAGAGCATGGGATAAAACTTCACGTGTATATATTAATGGTAACCTACATTTGGTCACTGATTTTCAATCAAATTTACATAAATAGGTTAATCTTTGATGTACATATGATTAATGTGCTTTTAATTTTTTTTCTTAATCAATTTTTCAGAAAATCATTCACATACCCACCTTTTGTGCTAGAAAATGAAACATAGATTGACATTTAATGCTGAATATTTTGCGACCAAGCCGTCCACAGTGTTGATTATCCAAAATCAATTAGATTTGTTTCCTTATCATTAATTGACAAGCATTTGCATTTGTGTACCTAAGGCCGTGTTTCATTTTGCAGTCCTCATCTTATTATCGGCAACATTCTTGTACTCCAAAATTTCATACAATGGATTATAAAATATCGTCTTTTTCTATGGAAATTCATAGGTCATATCTGCCGAATCACGTAAATTGTTAAGTATCCATTTCTTTTACTTAAGACTTTAATGTTGCGTAACATTCATCGAGGACATACACATTGTCTAAAGGAAGCTCTTTTCTTTTGTTTTTAACGTTTGTGAGGAGTTAATTTATTTTGGTGAATGTCCTGCAATCAATCACTTGTTAATATCACAAGAGCCTCCGCAAAATCTTCTCTTCCTTCCAGTCTCACCAACCCTCTCTCCCTCTCATCCTCTTCTTCAATATCAGTCAATCGTTCCCCTCTCCTTTAACCTCCTCTCATAAGAAAGACAACCTAAGAATGGCCACTACTGTTTCAATCAGCCCTCCAATGATAATCCCTAATCCACCTACTCCAACCTTTAATGACTTTGGGACAGGATGGCCTATTGGAGCCTTCATCCTCTCCCACTCCTTGGCCTCCTGTCTCTCCTCCTCCTCCTCCTCCTGCCATGCCACTCCTCCTCGGTCGCCGGTGCGGCCTCCCCCAGCATCCGCCTCGGCGTCATCCGGAAACCATCCCCTGCAGTCCCTGTCTTCCGGGAGGCCCCCGCCTTCCGCAATGCCGACGCCTGCGACCGCGCTAATAGGATCCACGTGGCCATGACCCTCGACTCCAACTACCTCCGGGGCACCATGGCCGCGGTCCTCTCAATCCTCCAGCACTCCATGTGCCCGGAGAACTTCGAGTTCCACTTCCTGTGGGCCCGGTTCGAGCCGGAGGTCTTCTCGAGCATCCGGTCCACCTTCCCGTACCTCCGCTTCAAGGTCTACCGCTTCGACTCCAGCCGGGTCCGCGGCAAGATCTCCAAGTCAATCCGGCAGGCGCTCGACCAGCCCCTCAACTATGCGAGGATCTACCTGGCAGACATGATCCCGATCGACGTGAAGCGGGTCATCTACCTCGACTCGGACCTCGTCATGGTCGACGACATCGCAAAGCTCTGGGGGGTGAGCCTGGACGGCAAGGTCCTGGCAGCCCCGGAGTACTGCCATGCCAACTTCACCAAGTACTTCACAGACCTGTTCTGGGCAGACCCGGTCATGTCAAAGACCTTTCAGGGGAGAAAACCCTGCTACTTCAACACGGGAGTGATGGTGGTGGATGTGGACAAGTGGAGGCAAGGTAGGTACACAGAGAAGGTGGAGGCCTGGATGGGGGTCCAAAAGCAGAAGAGGATCTATCACCTGGGCTCGTTGCCCCCATTCCTGCTCGTCCTGGGCGGCAACATCAAGGCCGTGGATCACAGATGGAACCAGCACGGGCTCGGCGGGGACAACCTCGAAGGCAAGTGCAGGGCTCTCCACCCCGGCCCTATAAGCCTGCTGCATTGGAGCGGGAAGGGCAAGCCATGGCTGAGGTTGGACTCGAGGAGGCCATGCAGCGTGGACCATCTGTGGGCGCCCTACGATCTCTACCCTTCGTCCATGCACGCCATTGAGGAATAGGGAGAGAACAAGGGAAGACGAAGGGAGTGTTGAAGAGAACTGATGATTCATAAGGCAAAAAAAAAAAAAAAGAGCATGAAAAGATTTATCTTATTCTATGATCTCAAAGAGATTCAGATTCCAGTGACATTTTGGAAATAAATATAAACAGCTATGCGTTTAACGTTTGCTCTGGAGGGATTACAGAACCTGTTTTGCTCTTGCTTTTTTTTAGGACATTATTTTGTACAATTTTGGGGGATTTAGGAGGTAAAAAACTTAGGCTTTGAACAATATCGATCATGGGTCAACCTTTAAAAGGCAAAAAAAAAAAAAAAAAGAAATGCTTAATGCTTATGGTACATAGGGACAACCCCGGACAAGGGCTAATTGGATGGTGTTGACTAAATTGCAAATTGGAGCATCATTTTGTACAGTTCTTTCTTCCTTCTTTTATTGTGTTTTTGGCCATTTCCCTTATATAATTTCGGTATTTACCCGAGAGGTCTATGGGACAGTTGTAGGGCTCAGCAATGAAAAAGCTAAAATTTCCTTTCAATTTTCCATTGCTTTTATGGCTTACGAAATGTGTATTTTATATAAATGAATGTATTTTCAAGCTAAAAAGATCGCATGATGTCGTCAGGCCGAAGTTTGAGTCTATCACCTGTGAAAGGCACTACACTCTGCTCATGCTCCCAAGTTAATTGCGCAATCGCAATAAAAATAACTCGTCACGAGATTTTAATGAACAATTACACCTGAATTTTTGGCGACGATTCAAGCATTCGTTCTTATAAAATAAAATAAAATAAAAAGAAGAGCAGAAAAGATTAGATAAATGAATAAAAAGTAAACTATTTAACAAATAAATTTTCTTAAAAAATGATGATGTTAAAAGGGAGGGCTGAGATTTTGGGAAAAAAAGCATGCAAAGGTTGATTCTCTGCTTCCTACAGTGATCTCCGGCACCATTTGCCGTCGCTTCTCGCTGCAGACCGTCACCGATATATCTCTCGCAGATGCATTTTGGGGTGCAGATATGCTTGTGTTTTTGTTTGTCAATTTCGAATGCTCAGTATCTGTAGACTATCTCCCAATTTGTTCAGCTCGTTCATACAGGTAGTCTCTGTTGTCTGTGCATAGGGATTGATTTTTGGCGAAAAACTAGAAGGATTTTGGATCAAATTTTCCTCTAAAAATACTTGACAGGCACGAAAATTCACATGCTTTTTCCAGAATTATGAGGTGTGACGGAAGAGTAATTTAGACACATATAAGTGAAGATTACTCTATCAGGGTAGCTCAATTTCATCGATGGCCTATGGTCATGCTGCGGAGACGAACGCGTCAACTCATGACGAACCACAGGGACCGCCTTGATCCGGCATTACTGAGACCCAGCCGAATGGACCTGCACATCCACATGTCTTATTGCTCTTTCGGCGGTTTCAAGACATTGTCATCTAACTACCTGGGAACTCAGGATCATCCGCTGTTCGAAGAGGTCGAGGAGTTACCGAAGGTGGTTCAAGCAACACCCGCTAAAATCGCAGGCAAGTTCATGAAGACTAAAGTATCTAGATTTCACACTTCAAGGCCTAATCTAGTTTTTCCTTTGCAAGAGAGACGAAATTCCATAGGACATACTCAGCTATAGAAATGAACTATTACCAAAAAATAAGACAGCATTTGTGTCCATTTTCCAACAATCAAATGGTCCATATTAACTTTCTGCAGTTTATGCACGTGTATCCTCACAAAATTGACAGGGCAGACAAAGCTGCTCCTCCTTACCTAAGTACGAGGACTTGTATAGAACAAGAGAACGATAGCAACTTCATAAACATTGGCAGGAAAAAGAACAGTTTCAGCCTCAAGACACTAAGAAGATGGATGGAAACCGTATAAATATGAAGCCCATCTAAACCCCATGGACAAATTGGGATGCTTTAACATCACCTCACATGCAAATCGGAAGACGACGGGTGTAATTGGCAAACAGAGAGCTTTGCAGGCGAAATATATCTAAGGCATCTACCCGACTGTACATATATTGTTAAACATTTCCCAAGATAACTCATGACTATTCTAAAAGTTTAAAACGTTATGTGAATGAAGACTATATGAATATAACATCCATCTAAACCTGATCTGACAATTTTGAACGGATTGCACATTTGGAAGTGGACGGACTCAACATCAACCGATAGAAAGGAAGCTGAGCCGGTGATCGACATCGTGTTATAGACGAGGAGGTACCCCCTATTTTCTCCCGGTTCATGACTCGTTTTGATATCACCCTCTTGCCATATTTTTTGTCGTGTGACTGCACGTACTTCTTCAATCCGTGACAGCACCTACTTCAAAATCCTTTGCAAAGGTGCTGACTCCAAGAGGACAGATCAACGAATACGGCATGCATAAATAGTGGAGAACTAGAAACGACATAATCTTATGATGGTACCCTTTTTATTGCAATGGTAAAGGCAGGAGAAGTTGTGCTTTCAGGGAAACAGATAAAAGGTTGCTCTACAATATAGTGACAGTATGGGCAGTTTCACATGTTAACGGAGCAGCACTTGCTGAAGAGCAATAAATGGAGCTCTTATTTACATGTATGTGACAGAAACAAGAAAAGGAGTGCTGATAGTAATATGAGAATGAACAAACCCTCGTTGTAGTAGAGATAGTGCATATCTCGGTTTATCGACTGTAACAGTAAGTGCCCAACCGGCTCATGCTTGACTAGGATGCCGTTCATGTTAGGAGCAATTTCTTCCCCAGCATGAATATTTCTGCATCGCATACAGAAAATGTGGATGACCAAAATTGGTTGCCTTGAATTCTTGACAGACTGCAAATCAGTATTTCCATACTACTGCATACAAGATTATTGATCTAACCTGAGACTTTGCTGCTGATTGACTATCTATGTATGCGAGGAGTTCTTCTTGCCTCGCTAGTGCATCGTACAAGGCCTGCCAAGCAAGAGGGGTTACAAAAATTGTGCTAAAATGTTGTCAGCAACGACACAGATTTAGCTCATAAACAAAAGAAATACATGTAGTTCGCCTGCTGATGAAGAAGAACATTACTCTGAAGCACAAATTCAGGCTTTAGCAACAAAAGTTTGGTTTTATCCTGATTAAAGATAATGTAAAATTGGTCGAACAACTATTTTGCATTCACAATGGCTATATGCTAGCAAATCTAAACCACATGTTATCATGCAGGAGCAAGCTGCGTACCAACCTTTTCGTGCTAATTAGCTCTGCCTCTAGAGCATCTACACGACAAATAGCAGCATTCAGCAACTCCTCTTTTTCATGAGGCATTGCATGTGGCTTTGCCTGAAGTATGTCTACCCTCTGCTCAAGTCTGCCCAGCCTCTTCCAGACTAATGACAGAAGCTCTATGTTTGCATAGTTTAGTGCAGTCGTGGGGGACGTGATGCCTCACTGGGTTGAATGGTGGAGCCAAGAATAGCGTGAGCATTACCCAACATGCTGCTGGGAAGTTTCTTAATCACCCAGTACGGGACTGAGCGGAAAAGAGCTAAAAAGGCTAACAAGAAGGCCATGATCACAGCATAAACACGGGTGTTAAATGCCTCCACAGTTCTATTTTCCGCTACCAGTGGATCCATCCCTGCAATATATTTCAAAGATTCTGATCAGATAGATTCAGCAGGTATTTACTTCAGGCAATGGGCGCCAGTGAGTTCACAAAATGACAAGTCTTGGTTGACAAGGAATTGCAAGAATGGTACTTTACTACACTGGATAGAATATGCAGGGTTCTGATAAATTTTAAGGACCAGACAGATCTAATAGCATTTTCACTTGTCATGGGCCTGGTGTTACTCGCATCTATTTTTTAGCTACAAGTAAACATACAATCCAAAAATGCCGATATTCCAAAAAGAAGGCAAATACCAAAATGTTTCCCTTCTGAAGTTATACTCTTCAGTACGTTTGACACCACACTTCATAAGAAACCTAAATGGGAACGAGGGAATTTCATATTCTTCAATTAGACAATACAATGTATTGAGGTTCTTCAAAATCAGCAATTTTAGGAAAAGCAAAGGTCCAGGCATAACCGAGCCAATATGATAGAGAATAGTTGACCTGAAACATGTGGTTCCTGAAGTGGCACTTGCTTTTCACAAGCCGTATCCACAGCTTTGTCAATCATTGGCACATACTCATCATACGACACACCATGGCTAGCGTAGCTTGGCCTATTCATCATCTTTGCCTACATAAATATCACAACGGATCATTTGTGAGCACATTTAATGAGATGAACCGAAGCCCGCATATTTAAGTCCATGCCGAAATGTTTGTTAGGTGACACATCAAGGGTCTGAGGAAATCAATTTGACAGTCCAATATTTCCTCTCTGCCTGCTATTCACTTTTTGTATTCTTCGAAAGATGACAGGCATACTAAGTGGCCATACTTTCTGGTCGTGAAGGTTAACTAGCTGGAGATGACCAATCTAGCCTAGGAGACAAATTATTTGAAAGTTTCACAAAGGCCTAAGAAATAGAAGACTGCGTCATGACAAGTTTCAGCTGTCACAGTCCTCGAAAAAATTTAAATCAAGTGATAAGTTGCGACACATATAACACAAGTGATAAATGAACCCTACCAGACATGATATACAGAACATAAGGTCCACATTAATGCTATTGATATCATGACATTTGTAAATTCTCAACCAAAAACATCACCATGCACAGATATACGTTTTAGAAGTGCTTCAAAATTTGACTATGACATCTGTAACCATAACTGCAAGAAGGAGAGAGAGAGAGAGAGAGAGCCCACCCCATAACCTTACAAAATCAGCCGATGACCAAAAGAATAGTAATGTTGCATATATACACTTCAACCAGCGCTATCTTGGTGCTGAACATTTAAGGTATTTCTTATTTGCACTTTGAACGCAGAATGAAGCTGAGGATGGTTTTAAACCACTAAGCATTCTAGTGTTCTTTGACACAACCAATCACAGTGGTGTCTTACTCTGTAAAGTGCACGTAACCCAAAACCGCAAAATAAACTGAGTTTGTGTTCTTCCCTGCAGAGATACTGCCATTCATTGAAATCTCTTGCCTAAGATAGAACAGAAAGGCTACAGCAGAAATTTTCTGTTGCATGAATTGCTAAGACTATTGATAGTCAAAGAAGTGATGCATCCACTGTTGAGGAAAAATCATGAACCACCATAGGTCTCTCCCTTCTTTGTTTTACTCTATTTCAAAACTAATTGAAAGCTGAAGGAGAAGACCAAGGCTATGTACATTTCTCCAGCGAAAGAGATCATTTGACCAAAGCAATTCCTTTTATCAAGGAAAAAATTAATTCAACAATTATTTATTAACCTTAATTTTTCTGTAGCTTACAATTGCAATTTTGCATGCATTCATAGCTTTTTCTTAACAATTGCATGGTGGTAATACAGAGGATGTATAGTCAGTGTGCACATTATCTAATACAAAGTATAAAGTTTGAAAACACAGAATGCAGAGGATCTTTACCACACTGCAGGACAAGAGCAGCTTCTGTTTCTAGCTAAACATGAGATTATGGTTGTTCTTTCTTTTATATTAGAATTAAGCAGTACTTGCATCAAATTAAAACTCCCAAGTCAAAAATGAATAGTTCTTCATTCTTCCACAATAAATTTCTGCTCATTAACTCTTTTCTCTTTTTTCTTTTCTGAGCATCACTTGTTTAATACTTACTTCTTCACAGACCGGGGTCAATGTTGGAAGTACATAGCTCCTGGTTGCTTTTGGGGAAACCATTTCTTCCACTTCAGAGCCCGACTCGGTTGTAGATGTATCACTTGTTTTAATCTGCAGCGAAGGTCATTCAAAATTGTTTAAGACAATATTGATACTTCCTGATCTTACCATGGAGAAACTAAACATCTAGTTCAGAGTTGCAACATGATACAGTTTCAGTAAATCATACCATTGGACGAGTTGGTTTATGACAAGCAACAATTCTGCCATCACAGCTTGAAACGGTCACAATTTGTCTAGAACACTGTGCTTCACCTTTAAGAACCATCTACACATATATTGCAAATAAATTTCCCAGTTAAATCCATCAAACTGACAAATTGATAAAAGAAAGGCATCTTTAAGATTTGAGTCAAATGCAGAACTTATCACTATATGACCTTGGAAATGTTGGGATCTTTCCAGGGGCCCTTGTCAGACCTTAGGCAACCCCCCTCCCCAGCACAAGTGCAGCTACCACCGAGAAATTCTGGTAGTTCACTGAAGAAATTCGCATAGTTAAGAAAACTCCAAGGTCTGGATTAATAATGTTACAGCAGTAATAATAGTTGGCATTCTGTCAGGAATTGAATGGACGAACCTATCCAAGAAATAAACAAGAAGAAAATTGAAAGAAGCAGGAGAGTTACAATTACCTAGCTTCAATTATTTCCAATAATTTGGTCTGGTACTTGTTGTTGAGAACCTAAGGAGAAATTCCAAGTGAGTGCATCTGAAAATGACATTCACAAGCCCTGCATAGTGCTTTGAAGGGTGTGAAGAAAAATATCGACAAACAGAAACATACATGTATCTTGGTAGTAGTTTTGGGATCAAGAAAAGACTTCACTGTGTTCCAGAGAAGCTTGAAACCAGGACCAGCATTAATGATGTACATTCTGAAAAGCGTCTGAAATATGTAGAATAATTGTGGAAGACAACATATAAAATAATAAAGACCAAAGTTGAAATGTTAAATGAAGATGTGTGTAACTGTTGCTGTAAGACAAAAAATGACAATTCCATTTCCTTGAAACATACTTCTGGGTAATTGTCACTATCAATCTTCTGCAGCCGCATGACAAGTTCTCGAGCAGGTTTGGTCAGATTCTTGAAGCCCTGTAATTGTCATTAGCAAAGAGAATTATGGTTTTGAACAAATCAAGATAATTCGCCACAACACTCTAACAGTCGAACTTGAAGTACCCTATCCAGCAACATACCACTCCTTGCACATCCAATATTGTTGTATTTGAATCAATGTGTCTCTTAGCAGCAATCGAACAAGCCGGGAACTTGATCGCAAAGCTCTTTTCAAACTCCTGAACATGGTATCTGATATATCTATCCATGGTGGTTACTTGCATTAATTTGTTAGCATCAACTTTTCCCAGTCTTTCAATATAAACAGGTCTTCCCTCCTTATCAACTCCATGATAACCCTGTGGATAGTACTTTAGGACTTCATTCATCTCGGCGAAATCAAACTCCTGAAAAGATGCAGGGACATTTTTAGTGTCTTAAATGCAGTAGCAACAGCAAGCAAGAAAAAGCAGCACGCAAAACAGCAGCTTAGCCTCACAAATATCCTCTTTTGGGCATGATTTTAAAATATTTAACATTAACCAGAGTTTCATTCCCAAAAAACAAGAGATGTCATAAGAAAGACGAGTCCATAATACCTCGAGAATAGTGTCTGTGCCAAACTCTTTCCTCCATTTGATCATGTCTGCCCACATGCATTTTGCCTTCTCAACATCAAATTTCCTTGCTTTCAAGAATCTGAGAAACAAGACAGATGACTTGAGTAGTTCAAAGGTGGCAACAGCAATAGCGCATCATTCATTTTTTGATCAAGAAATAAATGAATGGAGCTGATAATAGAAGATCAACAAGGATGTAACCAAGCAAAATACAATCTACTGTACACATAAAGAAATTGGAAGAAAATGTAGACAACAAAGACAACATGAAACTGTATAACCAATCATCTGAAAGCTAGTTCACGAGAAAGAGCCAAACTGGAGCAACAAATGTCGAGCATGCAAGTTGTGAAAGTGAAAACTCCACGTCTTAAAGATTCCATGAACATTAAAACATTCCAATGTAAAATCTTCAACATCAATAAAGAAACATGGAACTTTAACATGACAACATTTCCACAAACTATCGTGTATAATGATGGGAAGAAAGAGTTCCCCTAAGTACAAATGAATGAGCTAAAAGGGCTGCAGTA
The DNA here is from genome assembly GCA_024733475.1 of Syzygium grande. Lineage (NCBI taxonomy): Eukaryota > Viridiplantae > Streptophyta > Magnoliopsida > Myrtales > Myrtaceae > Syzygium > Syzygium grande. The sequence continues at coordinate 38,518,326 of JAMXDD010000005.1, read as the reverse complement.
AATAGTTCCGACAGCAGAGAAAGGTCCTCCCAGCTTTCCAAGATCATAAAGCAAAAAAGAATAGCCTGCGGCAGAAAATCTTATAAATGCCCTTCTTACAAAAACCATTATCTTTTTGACGTTTTGCAGTCTCTGGAGAAGAAAAGGGAACCCTTAGACTGTATTGGCAATCTTAAGTCTTCAATGTAATAGATTAAGAGAAGGCTCTTCTATAGGATTCAACAATAAGAATATATTTTCTTTCATTGGGTACTTCAAGCACATCAAAGCACAAACTTTTCAAGCATAGGTGGTGGCAATGAAACTCATAAATGCTCGTCTAATAATCATCATTAGCATTTCAAATTTTTTTTTTTTTTTTTTTAATCACATTGCATTTTAATCAAAAAAAAAAAGAAACAGAAAAACAAAGTCATCGTTCATTGATTCACTTCCATAACTGTAGTCAAGCATAAAGGAAGCATGACGGACAGCCAACAAAGTGTGGGGGAACCAAAGCACTCAGTTTTCACTCTGTTCCAAAATAAACCTCATCAACAATCTTTAGATGTAAACTCCACTGAAATCTGAACATGCTTCAAAAGCAAAAGCGGCCAAAACAAGGAGGAGGAGAATTCCATATGCTTCCACTTTGATGTGCCCATGAAGAAATGCAATCCAATATATCAGTCCTCTTCCAGATTAGTGTGAAGAAACTCGTACATGCACACACACAGACACGAGAAAAATTGAGGAAGATCACCTCAAGAGCATATGATAATCGTCATGTCTTGAAGGTAGTAATTCATCAGAGATAAGTGCCCTCCGAAATGCATCAACAGCCCTCAACTCCTCCACATCGCGAACATCCTCAATTGAAACAGAACTAAGACGTGGATCACTTTTCCTTCGGCCTTTCTTTTTCAGAGAGCGCCTGATTTTACTAGATGCGTTGATCGCTTTCTTCTTCAGATTACCAATCTTCGTCCTGCGGTCATCCTCTGAAGTCTCAAAATCAGACTTCCTTTCTCTTCTTTCGTCGTGACCAGAGAGACCCTCAGAGCCTTCAACATTTGAAGGTTCGGTCAAGTTTAAACTCAAACTGATCAAGAAACACACCGAATAGAGCATTTCGACTGCTTTCCATATGTCAAGAGATGGTGATACATCTAATCATCAAGTCCCAGATTCATCAAATCATGAGACGGTCAAAAAAGAACAAGATATTACACTGAAGCAAAAGCATCATCTATGCGACCACTGTACTGCGCAAAAATTAGTGTATACTATAAAAGGGTCCGATTGTATTCTACTTTATATCCATCGGAACTAAAGTTTCAATCTCCGGCAAAGAGATGACCTTATGCACCTAACACGTCTACATTTTGCTCAGCAAGGAAACAGAGGAGACTGCGAATAAATTTATCAACCCACATAGAAAGAAAAACCTATGGAGAACCAAATAGGCAATCTTGCCATAGACAAAGACATCCTGATCTGGATGGAGATTATAGTGGTTGACTGATTCCACCTTTAATTAAAAAGTGGATTCAAACTTCACAAAAGGTCGAGCAATGTATCGACACAAACAGTCGAAAGAGGGAGAAGATCAGAAGACCGCACACTATGATGAGCAGATGATTCCATCGTTTCGGTGTACCAGCAGTGCAAACGAAATCAGATCATAAAGAAAGAGAGTCGCATTCAATGTTCCACATGAAGAGCGAACACAACACAATGCCGTCGGACTCTGAAACTCCATCAAACCATCCAAGATATCAAAAAAACCGATAATTGCGAAACGAACAGCGAACAGACGCCGACCGAAATCGAAGAAGTACACTCACTTGTTCGTGCAACCTGATGAGACATGGATCGTGCAGTCCCCCGAGCCCGACGAGAGGAAGCGATCAGTCGGACAACGCAGGAACCAAATTCCAAGGCGCGAGCATCAAACTCAACGGCGTTTCCCCACTCTGGCTCTGCGACACCGGCTGGGATCAGGCGTCCATGCGGGGGGCGGTGCGAGAGATTGCTGGAGAAAGGGGAAGAGTCAAAGACCGTAATGTAACGCCAAAGCAAGGCTCAACTGACCGAGAGAGAAGAAGAAGAAGAAGAAGAAACGCAGAGGGTGTGCGTTGCGGTGTTGACGTTGAGAGCGAGAGTGAATATGATGATGTGAATATGATGATGATGGCGATGACGAAGCTTTGGCGGGAGGGGTTAACCATAATAAAATATAAAAATAAATAAATATATAATGTGATTTTTGAATTTTTCACCCAATATCTAATATATAGTTTTGAATTTATTCGATTTGTGATCTCTTAACATTTTGATCCATGAATTGTATAAATATATTCAATATTATCCCTGAATTTTAATTAATGAAATACGAAATGATAACATTGAATATTTTCATATAATTTAAAAGTTATTTATATTAATTTCCTCTAAATAAAAAGGAATAGAAGAAAAAGGAAAATTAGTGGGGACTAATTTTTGAGATAAAAAAAGAAGAAAAAAAACACCAAACAATTGACTTACATTACAAAAGTATGACTAACATGGCAGATTTCCCGGTGCGCGTGCCGAGAAAAATGAGTGAGGGTGATGATCGGAATAGAAATTTGAGTGAGAAAAAGAAAGTCAACCTAAACCTCAAGTGACGAGAAGATGAACAAACGGCTACCTACCTAAACAAACCAACCCCCCCAACCAACCCAAGTCCCTAAAAGACAAAAAAGTTATCTGTGGCTCCGAGTGCGTAAGAGCCTAACGTATCTCAACTACTAAATCGTGTTGACAGGTAGATTTGTCAAACGGGTAAAACGGGTCAGGTCGGATCGAAAATGGTCCAATTCAAATTGATCCGATTAACCTGTTCTTTGACCCATTTTCATGTAATACAAATCTAGTGACCCAACTCATACCCGACCTAATCCATATTGCTAAAATACTTTCATATTTAACTCAATTTAGGAAAATTCATACTCAAATTGAGGTAAGAGAAAGAATTGAGCTAGCGGGAGAGATAGTGAAGACAGAATCATAAAAGTTCAATTGTGGATCCATTTAACACCACTATTATTTTAGACTATATCATTTTAAACTCATTTACTAAATATAATAACTAAACCCACTAAATATGAGTTAAAAAATGGGTATATAATCCATTCTGACAGGTATATCGACCGGGCATTAATGTTGCCAATGAAAAATGGGAACCGCACCCCCCCTCGTGGTGTAAGCTTCTTTAATAAATGTTTTGTATATTGTTCAATTTCATATAAAACTTTTGGTTAAATGAAAAAAAAAAGAAAAGGCAAACCTTTACTCGTGGACAAAAACATACACCAACGTGTATTCCCTTGAAAGTAATCTCACTTTTCAAATGCACCGAAAAAAAATATATATAAACTTTTGCTCGAAGGATATATAATGTTTATTGTTGACTCTTCATCCAAGAAGCTTATTTGGCATTCGATGTGACCAATGAGAACGAAGTTACATGTCAGTTGAGCCAAAGCGACCGCAGTTTTGCTTATCTTGTAAGGGATTATTTACTCGATTTGCTTCGAAACCATGATTTCGACCCCTAATTTATGTTGGCAAAAAGAACCCTACTTTGCAAAAGTGAAACACTAATCGAACTTCCCAATTTGCTCGAACTTTACAAATTAGCTCAAATTTGATGATGTGAAACCCTAACTTACAAACGATTTGAGGTAAAGTCCTAGTCGTCCAAATTGCAAACTCAACGTGAGGTCTAAATCCTTTTTTATCTCGCTGTTGTGTGAGAAAATGATGAAAACCGTACTGAAAAATCTTCTCTTCTGTTTAAAAATATGGCGTCGATTTGACTTAGCTAAGGTGTCCCCATTATTCACGCTACCACCATCAATAATGCCAAATGCCACATCAGTATTTTTTCGAAAGAAGGTAAAAGTGGATTTTCTCTGTTCTCAAGTAAAAATTTGCGTTTTTTTCTTACCTAAAGAGATTTTGTGTTTTGTTTTTGTCGTTCGAAATGTAAAGTTATATCAATCCTAAAATATAAACTCATTGATTTTTTTGTCTCTTGACAAAAAAAAATACATTTTTTTTATTGTTCAAAAAACGGGATTATTTTAATCCTGAAGGAATATATTCAAGTATTTTTTAGGGTTAATATTACGAAAAACTCTAAACTGATATATCTGTGACAAATTTACTCAAAACTAATTTTTTTAACCCCCAAACTTGTTCTGACAAATTTAACATCCATTAATTTTCGTTAAATTTTACCTTTAAATTGTTAAGTTGGAAGACACGTGATAGTTGACAAGTGTACCAATTTGAGATTTTTACTCTCCGTTTGTCATAGGATTAATCCTTTTTTTTAACGATTGGCCTAAAAATTTTATAGCTCGCCCCACTTAGAGTTCTGTGCTCACCACAAAATTCTCTTGAGAAACATAGACACATGTGGGACAGCCCATTGGTACTCAAGTAAAGAGTGAAAAGAAGACCACCTTGATATTATGAGTTAGCTCAAATCATTCATCTTCAAACAAGATCGACCGGACAACCACTTTTTCATAAAATAAAAAATAATAGTCTGCCTATTAATACAAGAAATATCTTTTCCTATTGTTAGTAAATTTACGTAATGAATCGTAACTTTCCTTTGGCGTACGTGATTGCCCTAACCAATAATAATTTCATAACAAGTTGTTTGAGTACTATAATTCGTGATATTCAAAAAAAAAATTCTTATAATTATTGTTAACAAAATATCGGACCGATCGTAAACTTTTGCGTGCATTGCTAAAATTTTGCAACCTATGTGCTGGAAATTAGACAAAAATTCAATTCTTGTAAAGCAAATATATGGATCGTGTTTTTTTTTCCTCTTTTTATCCATGCCGAATCGGTCCCATAAAGACAGACCATATAGTTTCCCACCACTCTAGGGCTCATAGCAAAGTGAAAATCAATCAAGCCTCTAGGCCCTCCTGATCGATGATCATGTCATGTGATTTTCAATGATGCTCGTTTCACCACCAACTAACATGCGTCACAAACAATCTTGCAATTCACGCACAATGAATGCGGTCTAATTGTCGGACCAGATCCAACCAACTCCGTCAGTAACATGTCGCATTCGGTGACAAATGATACATATTTCAATCATTTTGAAATATTAAAAGTTATTAATTTTGTAACGATTTTTACCGTCATCAATTTCTAAAGGGATTTTTGTCTGTTATTAATATAAAAAGGTTTTGTAACGATTTTATAACGCCATGTAACGGTTTTGTAGCATTTGTTTTATTTCTTTGTAAACCCTCCATCATTTGTAATGGCTCTTTTTACCACAACCTTGAAGACAATGAATTTGAAAAGAGAATTTCCTTTCATTTTATTTTCTTTTTTTACTGGATTATACACATTACTTGTTCCTATTCTTTCTAATATTCATTGCAGATTATGGAAAAAGTCTGTTGTATTTTGAGAAGATAGTCGCTAGAGCCTTACGCTTCAAGTTTCGTACTCTAAGGGACAAAACTATCCTTAAGGACAATACTTGCACACCTTAGATATTTTGATATTATTTTCTCATCTTTTTCAATAGATTTCCAACAATTATTATTTTTCATGTTATCTAATATTATTTTTCAACAATCTTAAGGATAATGCTTTTGTTGTGCATTACAACGTGAGCTCCGACGTGATTTGGTGACATCGCAATTGGGGAAGCGATGCGTTGAGCCTGAACTTCAATCCAAGTGAGGTGGAGGTGAGGCTGAACAATGGCGTGTGGGTGACAGATTCCGAGGCGGCCAATTTGATCTGTTGGTTTACACCTATCATGAATTTTTTTTATTTTCAAAGGAATTTGCCGCTGAGATCAGTTTGAAGCACCATACATCGTCCTCGTAGTTGCTTTTCTATGCAAAATATTTGAAGCTATGTTAATGCTGCATTAAATTCTATTTGTGGTTGCCTTTTACATTTACTATAGTGTATATGCAACCATTGGGGTTTTGCCTCAGTGGCCACCTTTCTATTTGGAAAGATGGAGATGCGGAGTTCGATTTATTACCTTCTCAGGGAGAGTTAGGGGTGGAAACATTTAATTTCATATATGGATTTTGACTCTCACGCTTTACAAGGAGGCAAGCAAAAGTCTAAGAGTAAGTTTAGAGTTAAAGTAGGACAAAAAAAAAAAATCATACGCATATGCCATGTGGAAATAAATATTCCATATTTTCATTACAAAAGCACCTAAAAATAGAACATAAAAAATATAGAACTTTTCTAACATTGGAATGGTGGCGGATTCTTGCTTTCTCGACGTGGAATTAAGCTTGATAGAAAGAGAGGGGAATAATTGATTGATGATCTTCATCGGTCAATATTGGCAAATATTGGGGTGTACCATTAGTCAATTAAATAGTCGTTGCCCATGTGTATTCTCTCAGCCTGTACTTGCTAAAGTGATATCTCTCTGATTTGCCATTAATAGCCTTTCTGGCTAGATTAACATAATAGACATTGATTTTTTGTAATAACCCTTTTTTTTCTTTCTACCCATTCTCGTGCATGTACCTTTAGAGTTGTAGAAGTTTATTTCAGTCATCCCATCGGAGAGCACATTGAGAATGTCTATTCTTTCCATGAGTAGTAATAATTGAGACGTGGAATGGAAGTGTTGATGATGTCTATAGTATGCTCGCTTGATATGCTCCTTATCCAAGCATCTGATTACATATTTCTCTTTGGTGCACGTTTATTCTAACCTGAGCAACTTGTGCTTGCCATTTTTAATTTGTTCAATGTGATCCGTAAACTTTAGCCTAATGTGCAATGTTGTCCCCAAACTTTTGAATGATTCAATGTGGCCCCTTAACTTTTAGTATATGTTCAATTTAGTCCCTTTAGTACTCATAAGTTGGTGATTCGAGGAATGCTCAAGTTCTTGGGAAAGAGAAAATTCTTCTCAAACTCACACATAAAAATGAGGCTGAGTAATTGAAAAACTTCTTACAAGCTGTTCCTTTGGGAATGAAACAATACCTTCTATGTCTTGGACATTGTGATTGCCAAGAGATAATATCCATTGTGATGAAAAAACTTTCAATGGTAAAAATAGATACATTTGGTTGATTCTGATGTAGTAAAGCAATTGCTTACATATGGAATTATGTACATTGATTATTTGAAATAAAAAGTGGATTAGACTACACATCAAGGGAAATGGAACAAGCTAGTTGAATAAAATCAACAATGATGGTAACCCAACCTATGTAATTGGCGATCCCCGAATTAGGTTCATATGGGTAATAACAAGTCACTTGTTGATTTGTAATGCACTATTAGAAATTTTTGTCCCTCCTAAGGTGAGAATAGTACAAGACTATAATGAAAAAGAGTCTGAGCTAAGCTTTGAATGAATTCCATAGCCATCATTGGTAGTGTATTAAGCTACATAATGCAGAATACACTTGATAGAATCACTTATATAAGTGTGGAGTGGAGCCACTCCTATGAAAATTATTGACGATAATCTCTTGAGCACTTATGAATAAACCAAACACATGCATGGCTTATTAGAGCAAAACCGCATTGAACAACAAACCCTGTGGGAGTGTAATGTGATAGGTGAAAATTATTGTTCACAAAAAGAAATGCTTGATTCATAGAAGTTTCAAACTTCACCAATGATTTTGTGAATTATATTTCATTCTTTCTAGGACTAGTTCATAACCTAGCAAGCACCAATTCTTATGCATTATGCTCCAATAACCAAGTATTATTTTTTTTTTTTATTTCAAAACCTTTTGAAATATTGAGGGATTGTTAGATATTTCAATAGTTTTGAAATATTAAAAGTTATAAATTTTGTAATGGTTTTTTACCATCACCAATTTGTAACCGTTTTTTGTTCATTATTAATATAAAAAGGTTTTGTAACGTTTTATAACGGTCGTGTAATGGCTTTGTAACTTATGTTTTATCAATAAAATTATAACGGTCTTTTTAACGGCTGTTTTTTTCATTTGAATATAAAAATTTCAAACCACAACCCTTGAAGGCAATGAATTAGAAAAGAGAATTTTCTTTCCTTCTTATTTTCTTTTTTTACTAGGTTATGAACATAAAATTGTTCCTGTTCCTTCCAATATTCAGTGCGGAATATAAAGAAAATCTATTGTATCTTGGGAGGATAGCCACTAGAGCCTTACGTACCGAGTTTCATATTCCGAAGGACAGAATTATCCTTAAGGACAGTGCTTGCACGCCTTAAACATTTTGATATTATTTTCTCACCTTTTTCAATAGGATTCCAACAATTATTTTTTTTCACATCATCTAACATTATTCCGATAGCCTCGTCTCAAAGCCTATCAGAAAATTGAAATGCAGACAAACAAATGGATTGTAAGAGTAGTATGCTACAACAACCTTTACGTGTCATGTAAAGTTTCTTTTAGCTCGCAGCTGGCTTAGTTTGTCCCTCCAATGAGCTGCCACGGAACAAAAGATCACCACAAATGCCATTCACCAAAGACTTGAGCAGGAAAAGAAGGTGCATTTTTCCGAGTTCACTTCACAAGCAGTTGATGACTAACCATCCATGGAACTTTCCTCCAATAAAGATGTCATTTCAAGAAATTTGTGCATCAGAAATATTCCTAGTCTTAGCTGAATTTTGAGGTGTATGCTAACCAAAACCAAAACGAGGAAGTCCAGGCAGGGACGATCCCACCCATAAAATAAAAAAATCATAGAATTTAAAAGATTCAGGGCATTGAACGAAAAGGATTGGAGTCCACAGGCGAAAGCTTCCGATTCAAAGGCATGCTCAGTTGGAAAATGCAGCCCTGCCTCAAAGACTGCAGTAGACCTTAGCTTTGAACCCCACTAAAACCCTCTGCCCCTTTTACAAAAAGATGCATATCTTTTATTTGCACCTTGTCGCTAATCCTAGGGACATGAATTGAGTATGATAATTATGAAAGCAATAACATCTTATTATTGAAGCATCAACCAGACTGTGGCTGTGACTGCGTTGCTAATCAAATTCAAAGTACCAAACATTCAGTTTTTGATAGTACCTAAATTAGGTGACAGCAATAAGGTAAAATAGAAAGAATCTATTTCACGTATACAGATATAAGCTTTCGACTTGTAAGCATGCGATTTAACATTGTCGTCACTGAACACGTACATACGAATTTAATCAACCGCCCAAGTGTAGAAACCTAAGCACGGACCATGGCCTCCCTTTCAGCCAGGGATGAATGCCAAAGTGAATGTCGTTAACTTGACCGAAATCAACTGCAGGTTGATGTTTGAGATTGTTTTAGTTGTCTTCGAGGTTGCTTTGTTGTCCTGTCTTCCTTTGTTTTTAATGTTCTGTAAGAGAGAGTGTGATATGCTGTGATTTTCGCATGTGATGGAATTTGTCAACCTGTGGCACTGATGGAGAAAGAGGATTACAATAAGCTCAGAAGAGTACATAAAACAGGAAGAAGGGGGAAAAAAGGGAAAAGCTTTGGCATGAACTATAGAGCGTTCCAAACTGAATTAGACTTCTGAGTGATCTTGACTTGCTATGACGAAAATGCTTCCATCGCAAGCAAGCATATTAGACACAACCCGATTGGATGCGCATAAAAATTACAAAAAAAATAAAGAAAGAAATAAAATTTTCAGTCCTCAAGATGTTTCGCCATTCACAACTCCAACCAAAACAGCAACTCCTACTCGAACTGCTGTAACATAAGTTAAAATATTAATGCGGAAGACAATAATTGGGGGATTTGAGTATATTTTGATAAATAGAAAAGGGTTTCATGGAGAGCCTATTTATAGGCTTAGATAGAGGAAATCAAATCCGATATGTATAATCAAAAGAGATATAGAAAATCGGAGGAAATATCCTAGATATTACTAGAAGATTTCTAAATATCTCCAACAACATACATGAAATTCTAATCTCCTACAGTACAGTACCCTGTTGCCATTAGCAAAACGAATCAAACGAGCTAAACACTTCAGTAATTGAGGTTTACTTTCAGGTGTAGTTTGGGCTTCGGCTTAGATAGGTTGGGGCTGAAGTTTGGTTATATTTACTAAGCCCACTTGTATGTCCTTGTGTATCCCAATTAGTAGGCCTTGATTAGGTTGTGTAATTTTAGTGATAAATGTAGCTTAGTTTTATTTAGTTAGCATACATTTAGTTTAGGGATTGTAGTGAGCACCTTTGATATGAGTTTAGTTTTAGTAGATTGATCTTTTAGGTAAGGAGTTGGATTCAATTTGAAATTAGCTCACGAGGTTGCTGTCCTGGGGTTTTAATAACAAGGCAATGCTTGGTGCTTTTATTGAGTCTACTTTCATACACTTTACTTTTCTCATATTGATTGTAACTATCTACTTTTCCTTGATTGCGCACTCATGCAAGGACATCATTTAGTGGCATACGTTAATAAAATGGTCATAGATAGCCTGACTCATTTAGGTAACAAACCAATCAAGTTAGGGCATCGAAAAGGCACTAGTTAGACAATTAGTGTAACCAAGTCCCAACCCTAGATCTCTAGTTGCGTAGGAAGTGAGGTATGCTCCCGTACCTCACTTGGTTGCTAGCCGACCTTTGTTAGGCTAGTGGCGGCTCCTAGTTGAGTTGAACTTCATTGATAGATCGGTGTCAATTGTAATTTTCAAATGTCGCGCGAGGTAAACCAAGCACCAAGGGGAAGAGCACAGGATAAGATGCTAGATTTCCCCTATCTTCGTACCTTGTTCTTCAGGCGACCGGAGGAAGATGATAGTACCCTGGGTCTGGGAGCTAGCTGTTGTCCCCAATTCTGGGTATTACACACACACACACACACACACACATATATATATAGTAACCTGGTTTCATTATCGTTTGAGCAACATTCATTTCATCAGGTAAATTTTCTTAGTAAGCACGTGAGGGAGCTTCAACAAATTTTAACTTGAATCCAGTATCCATTTTAGCCGCCAAAAGATACACAGATGATGAAGTTTTTTGTAAAAAACTTACAATTTTTTTTTACCATAACATCTACAATGGGTTTTCAAGAAAGAATCAAGTTACATATGTCCTCAATAAATCACAGATTAAGAAAATGTGCTTATCCTCTTGCTCGAAAAATGCTGGAAAATTGTTGGTACTGATTTTATTAGAGCAGAGCTGGATTGTTTCCTCATTTTCTAATCTTCTTGGAGCTATCAATGCTGCAGCCATCCCTCTATACCGAAAGTCCCTAATCCTTCAAAGATGACGGAGATTTAGACCAATATCATGCTGCAATGGCAGTCTAAAAATGTACAACTACGATATTTTCTCTCAGACTGAGGAGGATTCTGCCTTCTTTTATAGCTCCAAATCTGAGCGCTTTCATAGAAAGGAGGAAAGTTACAGATAATATACTGCTCCCTCATGAAACTGGGAAGTACCTTCATAGAAGAAGACTTTCATCCAGATCCTATGTAAAGGCTGATATCGGGAAAGCACTTGACCCTGTCAATTGGGTTTTTGTTCTTGATGTTTTGATAACTATTGGAGTTCCTACCAGCTTTGTTGGTTAGATAAAGGCATGTTAGATAGCCTTGGATTTGTCGCTTAATTCTCTATCAGGTCAGGTTCCGGAAATTGTCTCTGGACTTGAAGATCTTACTGAGTTGGACTTGCTGTACTACTGCTTCTCTGGATATATCTCTAAAAAACAGGGGTACTGGAGATTTCCAGGAGCATTTGCTGGAAATCCAAACTTGTGTGTGGAGTCTTCAACTGGAGTTTGTGGCCAGGAAAGTGTGCCAGTCGTACCTGGTAACACATTTCAGGAAGAGATGGTTGAAGGACCAATTTCCCAGTCAGTGTTCTTGCTAAGTGCTGCCATCACTTTCTACTTCAGTATCGTCCCTCTGTTTTGTTTGGCCCGCGCTAAAAGATACATTCTCGACACCAAGCTTTAATCCAGTCTAAGAGAATGAACCTCGGAGCATATATTCCTGCTGCTTTAGTGACAAATCGGCCTGGGTTTTCTCCTTAGAACTCTTTACTCAAAATATTACTGTTCAACTAGAATATATGCCTTCATTACCTCACTATCAGATATTGATTACTAGCCGTTTGGAAGCGGAAACTTAGAATTCGGTCAATGTAGAGTAAGCATTTGATGGCTTTTACTTATGCTGCTGAATTTGAACTGGAATAGGGATTTGATAGCTTTTAGTCTCACTGCTGGACTCTATCTGCATCTTCTCCTCTCATTTAGAGTTCGCTCTTAGTCGAAAATTGCCTAATTGACAATTGGAATACCTATGCAGCATTGTCTTATTACGAAATATCCATGAGTAATGATGGCTGATCGTAGTATGGTTTGCTAATTAATTTAGCTAATGTCAAGGCTAATTCAATTAACCATCTCCAATTACAAATGAATAAGCCACACTAACACCGTCAGTTTTGTGAGTCATTTTCAATCTTAAGGTGGGAATTGTTCTGCTAAATTCAGAGTAAGAACAAAATTCTTTGTTTGATAAAATGTAAATTGGCGCGGGATCCAAAGATCCTGTAAATTGGTAGTTGGCTATGTCACAAGATTAAACAAATTCAAGATTTTGAGGCAACACCAACAACCTAGACACACCGATACACCTGTGCCAGCATTTAGAAGTGCGTGTGCCAAGACAAACATAAACACCCTTGTGTGGGCATGCTTGCATGCAAGGTCGAGAGAGAGAGAATGAAAATGTTAATGGTTTTAATGAAATATTTACAGTTAGCCATCGCTTTAATACAAAATAGAGTAGCCAGAGATAAGTTCATCTATGCAATTATTAATAGAAATATGCCGCCACAGGAAGATTACTCTTTAGTCTTCTCCTAAATGGCACCGTTGTCATGGATGTAGCTGTCGAGAAAAGGAACATCTTCTCCAAACCCAAGATCCTCAAAGATATTCTGCATTAAAGACAAATTAATAGTCATCAGAATGAGTTGTCATTGCCGATCGCTATATTGAAATTAAACTGACCGACCAAATCCGGAGAAGAGCTCCAGGTACCAAATCAACTAACCGGATCAAGCATATTTTCAAACATAGCCTCGCTACCATATAATTGGCAGTCCTCAGCGACGGTATAATGGTTGTTCCGGTAAGAGAACTCTCCTTTGACTGCGACTATATTGCTGCTGCAGTATTCATTCGCTTTAGCTTCGATGGTGCTGAGGGCTCCAGGCAGACCCTGCTCCGAAGCAAAATGGGGAGTACCAGAACTAAGGTTTTGAATGTCATGAGTTGAAATCTGGCTATGCAATGGATGACGGTGAGTAGTGGCGGAAAGATAGCGTCTTGTAGCTGCAGCTTCATCCAAGATCTGCATATTTGAAGGTGTTTGGGACATCTGCATGATGAGCGAGTTGTCACTTTGATTAGGAAGAACTGGGTGTGTGTTAATATTCACTTGTGAGGTGAGCCCAACGGATGGCGTAGGAGCATAGGTTAGGCATTGAGCTGATTCATTGGCTTGCTGTTGGCAACCGTAGTTCTGGAGAAGTGGATTCGGTTGCTGCAACAGCGCAAGTGGTTGTGTTTGGAGCCCCATTTGGTACCTTGGGAGCGCGTTATCATTTGGGAACTCAACAAGATTAGGCCTTCTCATGCTACAACCTGTGCATGGCTGTGGAGGGGCAATCCTCATGGCTTGCGATGGATATTGAGCTGAAGCAGCACCATTTTGGGTACGGCCACACCCAATTAATGACAACGATGGTGGAGTGGAATGAGTCGGATTGGTGAGAGAAGAATGTGCACTTTGATGCTTTGAGGCTTCACCTATCTTCTTGGTGTTCATACGGTGTTTCTGCGCAATTAATGAGCTTGATTTAATAAGCATTTCTCACAGAAGTTCATGGAATAAACACAATTATTAAAGCACTGATATGTTTTCCTCAATTTTTTGCTCTCGATCTGTCTGAATGAGGTTGAACTAGGGACTCCTACCTGAAGGTGGCTGGAGACATTTTGCCGAGTGAGATGAGGAGCACCCGTCATTTTCCTCATAATCTGCAGTATCTTCTTAGGTTTGGCATCTGCATCCCGTCGTATGGAAACACATCGGTCAGGTCAACCATTATCTCACTCAAAAAAGGAGAAGCCTTTTAAGTCAAGCTACTTGAAAAATCATCACGAAACAGGTTCATGAACACATCACGTACCATCGATTCCAAGACTATTGACAGCCATGACAAACATCCGGTTGAGCTCAGGTGTCCAAACCACTCGAGGTTTCTTCCCCCCACGTTTAGTCTGGCCTTGATCAGCTTCATCTTCGCTGCTCATTTTCAAGCTTTTAGAATTCTCTTCCTCATTCTCTGCTTGAGAATGAGTGTTGTTAGATGCCGTTGTGGTCGAACCACGCAGCATCTCCAATTCTTTATTAGAATTGTTCCTCAACGATGGGTTGCTCCAAAGAACATGTCGCCATAGAATCTTGAGAGTGCTGATTTGAATCGGCTTCACTAGAAAATCGCAAGCCCCGCTTTTCAATCCTTTCACGACAGTGTCCTTTTCGTCGTCACTTGAAAACACTAGCAAATTCAAACAACAAAAAACGCGAATATATCTATCACGTTACATTCCATAAATTTATGAGTCTGGCTTGAATTAATTGACATATAAACTTACTGACTACAGGCAAGGTTATCTCCATGTTAGCGATCTCAGCAAGAAGCTGAAGTCCATCCATCCCAGGCATATGAACATCTGTCATTACAATATCGAACCCACCCCTATTCTCTCGAATCAACAACAACGCCTCCTCTCCTCGCTGGCACTTGGTCACTGTAAAAAAAACATCGTACATGTCATATATGCAGATTCTTGACTAACTATGTTCACAGGACGCATTCCAAAATTGAAACTTGGCGATTTGAACATCAACCCGCGATCAAGGAAGCATGAAACTAATTCCTGGACTACTTCGAGTACAAAAGTGAGAATTCTCTCATCTGCAGTTCAGTTGCGATGATTTATTACACGTACCGCCAGTATACCGCAGGGATGGACGCGTAAAACAACATAACCACACGCATTATTGCAGACGTGAAGTTGACGTTGAGAGAAGAGAAAACACGAAGCAGTGCAGTGAAGTTACCTTGGTACGAACAATCTCGTAGCATCTTCTCCAGAAGGTGGAGACAGGTGACATTGTCGTCGACCACAAGAACCCTTAAACCCTTTGGGAATTGATCACTATCCTCACTCGAGACATTACTATTCTTGTTTGGGGTCACCCCCTTCCATCAGCTCTGTTTTTCTTCGACTGCTCTGTTTTTTCTTTGGAGACGTCACACTCTCTCCCAACTCTGTCAGGACAGGGGAGAGACAAAACTTGATCGACACTACTTAAGGACGATATAAACATGGCAAGCCTTGAGCGCAGGAAGGATCAAGCTGGTTTATTTCCTGATTTGAAATAGGAAATAACCAAGAAGGGCAATTAACATAAGACAGAATCAATAATCTGTGCCTTGGAAGATCTTTGCGTTTACCGAAGTCAAAAATTTCTTGTTCTATACAACTGTAAAGAAAAAAAAAAAGGAAACCTGTAGCATAACCAGCCCTATGCTTCAGTAGCTCTTAATGGTTCGCTCGAGGGATACTTTCCAGGCAACAAAAGGTTGAGAACCCTCTCACTTTTGCTTTTGCAGATGATCCGGCTGGTTTTCTAGTTATCAAAACCCGAGTTATATTCAGCTGGGTTTTTTAGGGGAGACCAGAACACCTTCTCATTTTACCATGTCCGAATGAAATCTTTTAAGGATTTGCTCAGGTCCACTCGTGTGAACAATAAACATGAGATAAAAGTCAGGAATGCTTTCCACGACCAAGTGCCATTAGAAGCATAATAAACATGAGATTAAAGCTCTTGTTGCCTAAGTAAATATGTTTTTTTCTCTCCCCAAGACTATTTCAATTCGAATTTCCTAACATTATATCTTTTTAAGCATGGTAAAAAAATTTTAAAATACTTTTCTGGCACGCTCTTGCCAATGTGCTCTTTCGCTTGTTTTCCAAACTAAATTTTGTAAATGAGAAATGAGAAAATCTTTTTATTAAAAGGAAAAGGCCACAAAAAATCATAAATTATGTTCGTCGTAACACATTTATCCTGAACTTACTATGTTGATTGTAACACATTTACCCTAAACTTTTTCTTTGACCCAAAATATCCCTTTCGTTAAAGATATGTTAGATAATTATTCAATCAAAACAACATCGTTTTTAATTCACTTGTCATGTCAACATCCGTCTACTTTCCAGGATCTGTATAGGCAGGGTTTTTCAATGATTTTTCTCAATAGAACTTTGATGGAGAGTAAATATTTCACTCAGGTACAAATTTTGGATTTGTGGGACTACGGAAAAAAAAAATTATGATAAACGTGTCGCAGTGGGCGTAGCATAGGATTTTCGGTGGCTTTATTCTTTATTAAAATACAAATTACAATCTTGAAGATCAAACAGAAGTTATAGAGTCCACTAGATCCGGTCCACTTATCCGGTCCAATCCAAACCCATCCCTCGGTCCGGTTCACCCAACCGATACTGCAAGTCTGCAATACATGTCTCTTTCTCTCTCTCTGCATCGATAACTTTCGATCGCGTCCGTCGTCGTCGTCTTCTCCACTGCGTCACTCCACATCCCCGATCTCTCTCCGGCGAACCCCCCCACCGGAAAACTCGCCATGAACTTCTTCAAATCCGTCTTCTCCGACGACCCAGATCCCCCGAGACCCGCCCGACCCGAATCGCCGCCTCCCCACGACGATGCGTCGCGAGCAGGAGGAGGAGGAGGAGAAGCGGAGGAGGCGGCAGAGGAGGAAGCTGGTCGAGGACCAGACCGCCCGTCTTCCAATTCACGGTGGGGCGGCCTGGGCGGCCTCGTGAAGACCCTGACGACCAAGTCCGAGTCCGTGCTCGAGACCTACCGCCGCGACCTCCAGGAGTTCGGGCTGGGCCTGAGGAAGGAGATCCAGGTGGCGCACGGCTCCCTGGAGAACGTCGGCCAGGCCATCGACGAGCTCGGATCCTCCGTCCTCAAGGGCACGGCCCAGATCATCTCCCAAGGTAAGGACGCCATCCTCGCCGCCGATCTCAATCCGGACTCCTCCGATCAGGGTCATGGCAATGTCGGCAATAGTGGCGGCGGCGGCCAGCAGTCATATGCGAGGTACAGTAGGCTGGATGCGCAGGTCCGCGCGATCCGGGCCGATGCCGGCACCTTCAGCGAGGAGCCGGAGGATTCGGAGGATTACGGCGGGTGGAAATCGGGGTTCCATTTGGGGGAGAAGGGGGAAGAAGTCGAGAAATTGATGGAGGAAGATGGGCCTGTCAGGGGATTTTACTATAGGCTAGTGCCGGGTAGCATCGATGGCGATACCTTCTGGTGTAGATACTTTTATAGGGTGTATAAGCTTGAGCAGGCTGAGAATGTGAGGGCTAGTCTCGTGAAGAGGGCGATTTCGAGCGAAGAGGAGGAGCTGAGTTGGGACGTTTATGATGACGACGACGAGGGCGATGTCGATGGTGAGAAGGAAGTGAAGAAAGGAAGTAGACTGAGTGACGTGGTGTCCGCAGAAGCTGTTCAAATGGACGATGATGAAGATGGAAATTTGGGGGAAGCTGTGAAGGAGGAGAAGGATAGTTCTTCCAAGGAGGAAATGGAGTCGGCTTCAGGGATTGGCAGTGTGGAATCAAAGGATGCCTATGGGGAGGAAACAGGGGATAGAACCGACGAGAAAATTGGGAAGTCGGGTAGTGATTTGCATCCGATGGAGTTGAACAGTGAAGAATCGGAGGAACAGAACAAGAAGAACCAGGGTGGGAAATCACGAGTTAGTCCGACTCCCGAAGTCGTCGATGAGAAGGTAGAGATTGTGGGCGGTGAGGATAGCCGTGAGGTTGTCACTCTTGACTCAAATGACGGAAATGCGCTTGAAGATGATGTGCATACGGGAAAGATTTCTGATGTCGACGGCAGAAATTCTTGTTCGGGGCCCCGGGAGAACTTGGCCTCAAATGCAATGGTCGAACCTGGAAAATCGAAAGAGACCAACCCTGCGGCTGCATTGAGCAATCCATCGGCAGCCGAGGAGGAGGACCTCGGTTGGGATGAGATTGAGGATCTTAGCGGTATCGATGATCAGAAAGCCGGTCCAGGCGGGACTCCGACCGCAAATAGGGCTGATCTGAGGAAGAGGCTGAGTGTTGCAGAGGAGGAAGAAGACTTGAGTTGGGACATTGAAGATGATGACGAGCCTCCGAAAGCTTGATCAAATCTATCGCCGCGTCCCGATTCCTTCCGACGTATTAAGGTTATGCAAGTCTGTTCCCAGGAGGATGTTTCATTTCCGACTTCCATTGTTAGAGATGCATTTATTTCTCTCGAACTGTGTCTCCTGTATGCCTTGTGCCTTGTTCAACTGTCATAAACAGTGTTCATAAAATGGTTCTCTTTATTAATACATATATATGTAAACATTGTTAATGTAGAGAAAACTAGTGTTTCTACGATTACGAAAACATTGCCAAGAAAGGTGTGAACAAATTAGAACTCAAAATTCAAGTTTAATGGAATATGTACATATGAAAAACAGGTTTTGATAGGTAAGGCTCGCACTTCGTCGTGCCATGTATACATAATCACACGTAAATAGTACCCAATCTTTATTGATATAGACCGATCGTATTCGATACATGCACACATATTAAATGATTTACTGATCACTTTTTAGGATTTTTAAATATGTACCTACATAGTTTTGATGATTTTGTAACCTATATAGTTTTTGAAGATCTTTTATGTTCATGTGTGTGTTTCACGAGTGTGCTTGCGTGCTTATATAATTTATATACACTGCCAAGCTTTTCCATTGATGGTATAGAATTGAAATCATGTTCCTTGGTCCATGAAATCACTCGTGAATTTCTCAGGTACATAGCTTTCTATTATGTTCCAAGAGATTGTACACATTGCAAGTTTATTCCTACAATATGTTGGAAAAAAAGAATATATCTTTCTTGATATTTTACATTTTAGGATTTCCATATATCCATAGCTTATGCTTTTAATTGGTTGATACATTATCATTTGGTCATTAATGCTCTTCATATGTCACATGGCTCAATCATTTACGCACATACGAAAGGAACATCTATTTGATTTATACACACGCAGGATAGCGAAAATTTAACAAGCTTTGTTGCCATGTG
The DNA here is from genome assembly GCA_024733475.1 of Syzygium grande. Classification (NCBI taxonomy): domain Eukaryota; kingdom Viridiplantae; phylum Streptophyta; class Magnoliopsida; order Myrtales; family Myrtaceae; genus Syzygium; species Syzygium grande. Next base: position 38,499,040 of record JAMXDD010000005.1, on the reverse strand, counting down.
TGTTGGATGACTTAGGGAGGTTCGTTTTCACAGTTCATATCGATCATCGATATCAAATAGAAATTACAATTTCGATGGATATATATATCTCTAGTAAAACTTTGAAAAAATGCCTAATACCATTATAATTTGAAGGGTAAAGACCAAAAACCTATATGGCAAGTCTTGACGGACAACTTCATTTCACTCTTCGATATGTAGATTGTAGAAATATGCAAAGAAAGCCCAACTAATAACTTAGAATCATCTCACGATGTCATCGTTATACACAGCAAAAATTCATATTCACAGTGAGATGAAAATTTTGCACTCAAAAAAACTTCATATTCGACCAGCAATATTGAACAAGGAAAAAGGATGATAACCAAAAAACCATTTTTAAGTTAGAAAATTCCTACCACAAAGCTAATTCAACGCTCGAATCTCCAAAACCGGAACTACCGCCACACCTCTACATTTCGTTGCATCCGGGAGAAGAAGGAAAATACACGGGACTGATAACTAGAGCCTCGTCTGATCATCGCAGTGATCGCAGAGGGGAAGAAAGATGGAACTGGACAAGAGAAAGAGAATGCTCTTCAAGCAGTACCTAGGCCTCGAGTTTATACATCGAAGGGGAGACTCCTGAGAGCAGGCGTGAAGCTATTAGGTGGAAACCAAATTCCCTTCACAGCCAATGCTGGCTCTAGAAGAGGACTCTGCTACGTGGTGCCGTCCTTTCTGTGCGCGCGGCGGAAGATGCTTGGTGGGTTTCCGTGCTCCTAAAGCCCACGGCAAGAAAACGCCAGTGCCGCCGTTTTGCATCTTCTTAGGGCTCAAAACCATGGGGCTTACTGGGGCTAGCATTACCACAGGTGCTCGGAGGACTCCCCATTTAGGCATCATATCGACTGCCTCGTAAGCACCGAGACCTCCGCTTGGCATGGCGAAAGGGCTTGGGTTGGTTGCTTGCCATAGAGTCATGGAGCCAGAAAGAGGACTCGATGGTTGGCCTTGGTTGCTGTCTGGTCGGACCCTGAAGAATGTGATGGTGACCCTCTTGTTTGGAGAAGGGCATGTCACATGTCTTGCCATGTCTGCACTGTTACCCCTCATCACCAAGAGACCTGCGGAACAAAGAAAATGAGCTACCTATTCATCTCGCATAAGACTCAGATACACTATTCTCACGCGATTGCTTCTTTGCACCTAAGTTGAAAGTGATTGCGAGCATGACTGAAAGATGAGTGAAGAGTATTGACCAGCTACACATGAAGAATATCAGCTAACTACTCACCCTTCTTTCAAAGGAAGCATGAGTGGTCCTTTATAGTTGCCTTCATTGTCGCTAACAAGAAACCGGCCAAAAACCATGGTTGATTCAGAGAGGAGAAGAGATGATATGGGCTGGTCCAAATGAGGAGGCTTTAGGAAAGGCTGAGAATACTCTTCCTGCGTTAGAGTCACTTTGGGGTCACATGCTATTCTCTCAACGATTAGTAGGAAATACAGAACAGAGAACTTGAAATAACCATACTCAGTATATATCCTCCCACCAATCTCGAACCATATCTTAGATGAACACGTTGGGGCAGCGAAACAAAGTGTACCTCGTCGAAGAAATTAATGATGCAACTGTTCGGCTTTTTGTAAACAGGTATTAGCTGCCATTCAACCAGATGATCTATCACACGTTCCAGAAGTGCTGGAATCGGCTGTGTGTTACCTTTGAATACAACAGATTCATCAGATTGAACATTGAAGAGCGCTTTTTTTTCAATGGGGATAAATTTATCCGAACGCGGTGCAAGTTACCTGCTTTGCTGTTGCATGTTGCTTCCTCTTGTATGTGTCCAAAAATAGGGACCCCAAATTGGATTAACTCTCGTTTGTTTCCTTTCATCTGCTTGTTAAATAAAATATAGGTTTCACCTGTAGGAATTGAAGATTTGCTCAGCACGTCATAAGCAGAAAAACATTTCAGAACAGAATCGTGGAAAAGCACGCAATAATCATGGTATGGCTTGTTCTCTAAGTAGGTGAAACAACGAAATGAAGCAATCGAAGCTGCCCCTTGGAAGGTGCATAAAGTCATGGTGAGGTTACTGGAGACAAGGTGAAACCATAGAAGAAGCAAAAACATCACTAGACTACTTTAGTTGTAAATTGCAAGACTGAAACTCCTATCTAAGAAAGGATTTCACGTGCAGCGGCACTACGAAATGAAACCACTTTGCAATAAAAATGCCATGCTTACAGCATGAAGATTTCGCCTCGATATATTCATTTGTTCAAAATTGCCACGAGTTTGCAGCCTCTGGGGCTGTATCTATCTGTCTTGCACATAAAACTACTACAATTACAGGCAATTCATTTATCCTTATGCACGATGCCTTCTACAGAAAGATGAAGGGAAGCTATTCAAATAACCTGAGAGTTCTCCATTCTGACCAGCTGCACGGAGGTCATTGACAAAATCTGTCAGCTTAGAGAGCTCTGAATCGGTGAAAACGTTCTCATATAGCTTCAACCCTTTCACAACATTGACCTGCCAGTCGAAGTTCGTTCCATCAGGGATTGAAAGCCACGGTTTTTTTCATGCACTCCGTAACCTATTCCATCTGAAATTCCTTTTCAAGGAAAAGAATGCGCTTAAATTATGAAAGAAATGGACTCGCCATATGCCCTTTCACTGGCTCCTTGGCAGTAAAACCTTTTGTCAGCTTGATTTGAGCTGCTCGTGCCTCGCAGAGTTCATGGTTCGAGCATATGTCGAGGTTCTCCAGTGCAGGCTGCATCTCATGGGATCCTGCCATCGAATCAAAACGGACACTGTCAATCAGTCGTCGTTACCCCGAAAGATGACCGCACGGGCAGGTCG